>PVLD010002579.1:43992-162304 GCA_004027595.1 Dinomys branickii | reverse complement strand
CGCCTAAGTAGGTCTTCCCACCCGGGAGATCCCGCAGTCCTTGAAGCTGCTTTGATGTCTCTCGCTGGGCTGAGCTTCTTCCCGATTCAGGAAAAACCGGTTAGAGCACGCACTTAACTCACCCTGTGATCGTGCAGACAGGAGTGCCGTTCAGATGTTTTTCCCTGGATGGAGATTTTCCCCAACTCAGAAATCCCGCTGGCCGCTCGCTGTTGCTCCAGTTCGCGCAGCGCTGGCTGCGGGGGTGGGGTTCTGAGCGGGATCCCGGAGCACTGCCCGGTTTGGCGCAGTTTGTCCGAGTAGCGCGTTCTCTGTCGGGTTCAGGAGCTGAAGCCGTTCTTCCCTCCGCACTCGCTCTCTTGGCTGGTCGTCTTCTTCCCGGAAGTCCTCGTTTCTGTCTTCATATTGCTATATTTCATTGTTTGGGTGGTAATCCTCTGGGAGGTTCTCTCTGCTGCCTACCCGGTCGCCATCTTCCCGGAAGTCTCCAATAGGAGCTTCTTGATACTACCCTTCATTGTGGTCTATATTTTTTATTTAGTATCTTTGGTTTTAAAGTGCAGAAATTCTAGTCATAGGAGAATTAAGTCACTAGAGGTACTATACTGGTTTTCATCCACAAATTGGAGGAACAGCAGAAGAGGAATTACCCTTTGTTGTGACTTAATTGAAGGATTGTATATAATTCCTGAGTATAAACATATAGTCGAAGATATGGATTCTTGAGCCACACTGCCTGAATTTAAAGCCCACCTTTGCCACTTTGTCATCTGCGCAAATTATTTCACTCTTCTTTAATTTCTTAAATCTATAAGTAGGATGATTAAATAATACCTACCTCATGAGGGTTTTGTAAATATTATTATTTTTTTTTCCAAATTTTTTTTTTTTTTTTTTTTTTTTTGCGGTACTGGGGATCGAACTCAGGACCCTGCGCTTGCTAGGCAGGAGTTTATTCCACTGAGCTATATCCCCAGCCCTGTAAATATTATTAAATGTAATAATATTCACATTACATTTTGTAAAATACTATTAAATGTAAAGTACTTAGAATAACGGCCTATGCAAAACAGAAGCCATATGCAAAGTTATTGCTACATTGCTGTTTATCTACTTATATAACATTATGAGTTACTCAGCAGAGGTTAAAGTTATTGGGCTTTTCAGGGTGTGTCAGTCAGGGTTTACTAGAGAAACAGATATAACACAAGATATGCAAATGTATAAGAAATTATAAGTTTGGCTTACAACGGTCAGCCACAGAGTTAGATGAGGAACTTATAAGAAATTGTAAGTTTGGCTTACAACGGTCAGCCACAGAGTTAGATGAGGCTGGAGATGGACGAGTCCAGCCCCAGGCCTGGGGCACACTGCAGTATCCCTGTAAGTCCTTATCCGGAGGCTGATGGGTGTGCCACAGAATGCTGAAGAATCTACCACAAAGGTGGGAGAGCCTACACCAGAAGGCTGAAGAGTTCCAGGTAGAAGTCAGGGGATGACCAAGCTGAAGGCAAAGACTGGAGCTCCTTGGAAGAACCTGCAGCCAGTTTTTTTAAAATTTTCTTTTTTTATGCAGCCTACTGGTCCCCAGCCTACCGTCCTGGAAGTCATGGAGGCATGGGAGTAGTCTTCCGCACCCTAGCCCTCTGCATGCCTTTCTCTTACACAAGCTCAAGAAAAATATAAAGTAAGCACCCTGACTCCCTGTGGAGTCACTTAGCTAAACCTCTAGACTGACTCCCCAAGTTGACACAATGTATCGATCATAACAAGGGTTAGGTGGAGTTCCTAAACAAAAACCAAACTGCAGGGGAAATACTTCAACAAATCAGCTGGGATTTCATCTTACTGAAGTTTTTGCACATAAGAAGAAATCAGCAAAAGGGTAAAAAGAAAACCCACAAATTGGAAAAAATTTTAGCCCCCTGTCCCTCCAACACAGGACTCCTATCTAGAAGAAAGAATTAAAACAATCAATCAGTTCCCGAAAGTTCAAAGACTCAATCCAAAAATGGGCATCTGAGATAAATACACACTTCTCAGATAAAGACATCTAAATGGCAAATAAATATAGGAGAAAATGTTCAATATCATTAGTCACTCAAGAAATGCAAACTAAAACCACACAGATTTCATCTCAGCCCAGGGGGAATGGCTATCATCAAGAAATCAACAAAAACTAATAATAGAGAGATTGTGGGGAAAAAGGTTTCTCTACTGTTGGTGGCAATGTAGATCGGTGCAGCCACTGTGGAAATGAGTGTTGTGATTCCTCGGAAAACTAGGATTAGAGGTCCCATTCAACCCAACTACTCTCCTCCTGGGTGCTTTTCCAGAACTGAACACATCATACCACAATGATATATGTGCACCCATGTTTATAGTAGCGCAATGTGTAGGAGCTAAATCTTCGAAATCTTCCAATTGTCCACCAGCTGAGGAATGGATAAAAAAGATGTGGTATTTTTATACAATGGAGTATTAGCTATAAAGAAAAGATAAACTAGAAGCTTTTATAGGTAAATGAGTGCCGCTAGAGACCATACTAATCTGTGAAATCAATCAGACTCACATGTGTAAACATTGTATTGTCTCCCTATTATAAGAACCCGAAAGAGTAAATAAAATCTGAAAGGTACAATAGATACTGTGAAAGGGAAAGAAACTACTCAAATAGGAGAGAACAACTGGGATGAGGGGAAAGAGAAAATAAGGGAAATATGTATATATGTGTGTGTGTGTGTGTGTGTGTGTGTGTGTGCGTGTGTGTGTGTGTGTATACATATACATACGTATGTGTGTATACACACACACACACACACACTCAAGATAGCTAAGGTAACTGTACTTCTAATTCGTATTGATCTATTGAAAGGAACTGTTAATGTGTAATTGTTTGATTAATCTTACGTGCCTATATTGGGTTATCTGAGTAGCCACTTTGAAGATAACAATATGTAATATAACAACTATTGTTAATGTCCTATCACCTTGTTTTGAAATTCTGTATCATTTTTATTTTTTTATGTTGTTTTGTTTATGTCTTTGGTTTTGTTATTTTTTTGTTCTTTTCTCTTTAAAAATAAGAAAAACTATATATGCATATACAAGGATAGCTGAGATAAGTATTGCTGATGTTGAATTCCTACCATCTTGTTTAATGAAGCTCTGTATTTCTAATTTTTTTAATTACTTGTTATTGTCTTTAATTATTTGATCAACCTTGCATTCTCACATCTGGTAATCTGAGCAACCTCGTTGAAGATAACTATATACTCTAACAACCATTGTTAATTCCCATCATCTTGTTTTGAAATCCTGTATTGTTCTTTTACTGTTTTTGTGTTGTTTTGTTTTTTTCTTCATTGTTGTTATTTTACTTTTTTCTCTTTATAATAAAAAAATGAAAAATTACAGGTATTTAATGTATAGAATTTCATGATTCAACACAAACATATACCTGTGAAACCAGCATTATAATCAATGTAAAAATCAGTAATTCAGAAACTCAAAAAAAAAGTTATTGGTCTTTGTGCCATCCTATCTGGCACAATTTCTTGCAAATAGTAGTTTTACAGTATATACTTATTAAGTAAATGAATTTGATTCTGTCTCTCTCCTTATAAACCATTAGAGAATCACCTCTACTATTTTAGAAATAAAGGCTCGTGTAATAAATTATCAAAGATAATACTACTAGGAGACGATCTAAAGTAAGAATCAGGTGTTTTCACTATAACTTAGTATCTTCTTAAGTATGAGAAACAGATTTGATCTCAAATGAACTCTGGTTGATTGGTACTTATTAAATAATTCCTGCAACACTATGTTAAGGAGAATTCTCAAGCTACATTTGAACTTCGTAGAAAGAGTAGCCCATTTAATAAGGAATCACTGCAAGATCTGTGGTGGTATCAGGATACTACTAATTTTCTCACTATATTACTCTCATACTAACAACATTGAAAAATTATATTGCTAAAGATGTTTATTTTTTTTTTTTTCCTCATAATATAGGAGACTGAACTAGCTCTCAACAATGGGACGAACCTACATTGTAGATGACACTGTTGGCCAGTATCTTTCAAACCTCAACCTCCAAGGAAAACCTTTTGTTTCTGGTCTTTTAATAGGACAGGTATGTGCATTTATTGATAAAACAAATTACTGTTTATTTAAGTTAAATATGCTATTTAACAATAAACTCATTGGGTGATATAAGGATATGATTTAGAAATAAATCTTAGGTAATTCATTGAGGGTAGATGTTGAAGTAGGACAGAACTAGTTCAGGTTTGTTTGTGTCAGATTATGTTCCCTTTTGACAATGTGAAAGTAATTTTTAATTGATAAAGTAATGTAGAAACTCCAAAACTAGAACTTTATTAATTACATTATTCACATTTTGTTCTTTCCAAAGTGTTTTGTACTTTCTTTTAATCTTTACGAATTGTAGGTTGCCCTGTTCTTTGTAGAAAAAGGTTTTAACTATTTTATTCACACTCTAGTTTGTTTTGTCTTTTTTCATGTTTCCATTTTTATTTGTTTCCAAATATAAAAAAGTCAAGATCCTTACACCAAATTATCTCAGATGAGACCGTGCAAAGCAGTTCACTGTGTTTACCCTTTAATTATTCTGCTTTATACAATAGTGTGACTGACAGAAACTGGATATCCTGTGCTTGGTTGGAAAATGTCATCCCTTTACAAAAAACATGCAGGGTAGTTCCCCCTTTGTCCTCAAGTCAATTTACAATAACTGCTTTTTTGTTTATATAGGGGGCACATGGAACTGAAATTTAGCTTTCCAGTTTTATTCAGCTACCCCACAAATAAGCACAAAGGACAATATAAACACAGTAAACTTTGGAGTTGAAATAGTAGACATTATTTACGCTTAGTAGATTCAGCTATTTAGGCCTGAAAGTATTGGTTTTCTCTCTGAACTTCTTTAGGACTTGCCCTCTGATTTTGCTTGACTGGGTTGAGAAGAACCCCTCATGGAATTTATGTGGGAAAACTATATTCTACTAGTTTTGTCTCATCATAGACTTACAGCAACAGTTATCATATGACCATATTTTTGCTGCATATTGTAATATCCATTGTACTGATTTTTTTTTTTTTGATACTGGTTCAATAGAGAGGGAGTGAAAAGGATTAGAGTAGACTTGGAAATTAGACAGTTCTATTCCTCCCATAGTTAGGTTTTAAAACTTGATGCAAAATGGAGAAGATACTTGGATACTTCTTTTACAAAGCGTAAACAGCATCTTGCTTTTGAAGCTTCATAATTATTATTATTATGGTAACTTGCAAATTGCATAAACTTTCCTTGATTTGATTTTATGCTTATGGCCAAGACACTTTGTCTTATACTGTGATCCCCCATTTTACCTACTTACAAAGAATGCACTAACCTGAACACACAGCTCAATGGTAGAGTACTTGCCTAGCATGTCCAGCCCCCTGGGTTTAATCCCCAGCACTGCCAATAAAGAAGAATGTACTGCTTGGAGGACTTATGTTTCTAGACCCTTCCTGACATTTAGGTTTTCTGTGTCATTTTGCACAAGCTTAGTTAATGTCAGTGTACCCCTAAGAAACAGATTCATTTTCAGAGCTTTGAAAAATCAGATTTCTTCCAAGACAGAGGGCATATCTACACTTTGCACCTAAGCAGTACCACTCTGTAAGTCCTTTCCTTATACAGCCAAATCTGAGCTACTTTAATTTTTGGTGTTGTGCTCAGGATTGAAGCCAGGGCCTCACACATGCTAGACATAGTGCTGTGCCACTGAGCTATCTCCCAGCCCTGAACTACTTTTTGATTCAGGTTATATAGCATCTAATGTGGGGATCTTTTTGCTAATAATGTTTTTAAAAGTCTATTTCCCCCTTTATTTAAAAAATGTAAAGGACTAGCTTTAGAGAAAGATGTGCTCAGTAGAGATCAAATATCAGGAACAAACTTAGCTTATTGTATATAGGCCACTGTATTTCTAGAGCTCAGTGAAACTGCACGAACCAGTTTCTAAAAATGTAAGACTTTCCAACCCACCTTCCTGCTTCTCCTTCCAGTTTTCTACAGGCCTCCTTCCTTTTTAAGGTAGAGCCTATCTCCCTTTTGCCTCTTAAGCTTGCCTGTTGCCCACTCTCCAGTGTCAGTTACTTTTCTTTTCAGAGTTAAAATATTTTATGAAAGAAAGGAGCATCTTTAATCAGGACCTGTCTTCTTTTCCTGTGTACATCTTTTGTAAATAACTTTTGTGGAAATAATTAGTCTTTCTGTGTTTTTTATCACAAGATGATGCTGATGATCATTAGGGAGTTTTAGGTACGTATGAAGAACATTCCATACTAATTTACATTATCAATTTTTTGTCATTTTTAGAAAACTTTCACTGCAGTAAAACTGAGCTGTTCAGTGATCCCAAGTTTATCTTTAGATAATAAAAATTACTTGCTCTTAGTAACCTGGTAATGCCTTGGTTTATGAATGCTTCTGCTTATAAACAATTTGAGTCACAAGCAAAGGCGGTCTGCAGAATTTTGCTTCTATTCACAAACTCCCCATTGGGTGACAAAAACGATCACGGTCATCTTCCCCACACAAACACAAAAGCCATCTTCCCCATAATCGTAAAGCAAATTAAGTTTATTAACCAAGGCACCACTATACAATATTAGTCGTTCATGTCATAGAGCCAAGATATCTGATTTCCTCAATCAGATGTCACTCTAACAAGCATTTATAATTTATTTTTGAAGTGTTCTTCACAGAAGGATTATGTGATTCTTGCCACTAGAACACCACCCAAAGAGGAGCAATATGAGAACCCCAAACATCCTAAAACTAAGTTGGATAATTTGGATGAAGAATGGGCTACAGAACATGCCCGCCAGGTAATCTTATTTATCTCACTATATAGTTAAGTTTGTTATTTTACTAAAAAAGAAAAGCACTTTGTTCTTAGGTTGTTAGACTAGCATTTCAGAGAAATTATTCTTGTTGTATAGCTACCAGTGGCAGGATTCAAACCAGCTTTATAGAGAGCTCTGAACTTGAAGGATGAATAGGACTTTTTCAAAAGAAGAAGCCATAGAACACACTGACCATCCCAAAGACCACAATAAATGACCCAAAGAAATAAAAGAAAGCACATTAAGAGAACAACAAGCAATTGTTATAGTTGAAGCGTAGAGTGGGTAGAAGAATGTAATTAGATATAAGATTGAAGGAGCCAGTTTATGAGTCTTTTGAGTGCAGCCCTAAGGGAATTGTATTTGCTAGACAGTAGCTCGGTGTTAGACTTTCAGAGCTCCTTATTTTGTAAAGGGATTAATGTGATTGACCCACCAGTAATCTAGAAGATAACTTTGATATCTTAGAATAGTTTGTATAGATAACAGAGAAGCTGGACACAGACCAGAAAACATTTACAGCAATAGTCAAAAAAAAAAAAAAAGATATAAAGTTAAACTAGATTGTAAACTTTGTGTAGGCAAGAGTCACATCTGGTTTGTTTATTGCTACATCCTGAGTGCCTGGCATGGTGTTGCCATGGCTTATACAGTAATGGGAACTCTAAAATAGATAAATGAATACATCAATAAACAGACTTACAGTGGGCTAGATGTTTATTACCAAGAGATTTCAGAGAAAGCAAAACTTAAAACTTAGTGACCAAGTAGATTACAAGGGAAGAGACAGTAAGGAGAGTGTAGCTAAACGTGACTGTTTTTTAGGATAATTTTCTATTTTATTTTACTTTTGGTTTCTTACAAAATTTTCTATGATATGTATCTGCACACACACACACACATATACACACAGACACACATATGTAGAGATATACATATGTATGTATATATGTATACATATACATATATGTATACATATACATAAGGAATGTAAATGGATTCATATAGTAAACTAGATTAACATTTTACCTCTAAAAAGAAATGCTTAATTTTATACGTAGATGATTTTGCAAAGGCATACAAGTTTCCTGTGCTAAATATGAAACCATCAAATTGGTGGTACCATAGTACACAGAATGTATGAAATTATTAGTAGGCACAATATAAATATGATAGAGATATTATATGGTGTGGTATCCCATTTTCTTAGACTTAACTTTGTGAGCATTTGCTTATACATTAAATACTAAATAGCTAACCAGAAGATTGTAGTCTCCAATAGCAGAGAAAATTCTATGTAATATTAAGAAGTAGCCACAACAGAGTGAAGGGAAATACAGATTATGGAGAACAAATTGGTAGCATGTAAGCCTAGTAATGGCTTGCACTTTAGGTCCATAGGAGACCACACCTAGATCTGATGGGGCTTCCTTAGACTGGAAATATTCAATAGCAGTCAATCTATGGACATATAAGAGAGAGTCAGTTCATGATAAGGAACAGCCTGAGAGAAGGAATAGAGTTAGCAAGTGTAGGAGTGTACAAGGAGAACAGTGAATAGTTTTGTACTGGTAGATGAATATTTCAGGCAAAGTAGTGTCAAATGAGGCTTCCAACATTGGATTGGCTAGATTCTGGAAAGACTGAAATAAAGTCTATGATAAAAGATGAGATAAATCTTTTATCTTAGTTAAGCTTTCTGAGATAAAGTGTTTCATCTTAGTCACTTTATCTTGAAATAAAATATATTTTGCTGAGGATGAGAAGCCACTGAAAAATTTCAGAAGTTATTTTAGTTTTTCAACCTTATAAGAAAAGGGGTTTACATATTGGTGCAGCTAAAGAATCTTTTATAATTTTAAGATTAAAAAGCTAAGGACATTGTAGGAAGATTATGTAGGTAATGGGACTGCATTCATCTTGGTTATCATGGTTCTCATTATTTTAACCAGTTTTTCAGGTATCCCTGCCTCAACACTTTGTATATGGTTGGTACTTAGTAGATATATGCTGATTTAATTAGTTTCTCATAGAAAGGACTGTATTGCTTACGGGAACTAATACTATATTTTTGTGTTTAGGTATCCAGAATGCTACCGGGGGGACTTTTAGTTCTTGGAGTGTTTATTATCACAACTTTAGAACTGGCAAATGACTTTCAAAATGCCCTGCGCAGAGTAAGTCTGATTGATATATCAAGAAATTTTTTTGTCAGTACTGGGGACTGAGCCCAGCGCCTTCACACTGAACTACATTCTTAGTGCTTTTATATTGTATTTTGGAATAGATCTTTCTGAGCCACTCAGTTTCCTAGACTGGGCTTGAATTTGTGATCTTCCTGCCTCAGCCTTCCAGAGTTCTAGGGTTACAGGCATGGGCCACAATATCCAGCTAAAAATTTTTAATAAGATCAGAGTTACATGTTATTTTTAATTCATTTTCTGTATACACTGACCCTGGCCATAATTAGTGTTCCAGATTGTTTATGCTAGGAGTACACTGAAACAGCTTTTCTTCCCAGTTGTTGGATATCTTGAGTGTAATAAGTGAATGTGTCTGTATTTTAAAATAGTCTGTTTTAAAGATAAATTCTTAACATTATGAAAGAAGTCAGAAAAAAATGTCATTGTTGTTTAACAGTTTTTCTTGTGCAACAGCAGTTTTCTGTCAGATCTTCATTTAGTACCCTGTGATTGTTAGGGGAAATTATTCTATTCAGTTCTCTTAAGATGCCAGAGTGTAACATGAACAACAATCAAATAGTTATTCCTTCTGGATTGAACGTATGTCCTGAACCTCCTAGGTTTTTGTTTATTCCTATGTTAGGGAAATGAGTAAACTTTTCTAAAAGCGTGAGTGTCCCAAGCTGTTTCCTCTTAAACCAAACGCTGAAGCAAGCTCTGCTGCTCATCTCTTAGTGCCCAAGATCCACAGAAGCCTACACAAGGGTATTTCACAACTGAAGAGGGGTCCCTCGTGCTCCTCAGAAGCGTCAGATCCACAGATTCCCCGTGGGAAGAAAAGTTTTCGTAAAAAAAGTACAGTTTAAAATCCCAGATGCTATAAATTTTTTAGTTTTGTAGTCTCTCTTATCAGATATGCCACCCTCATGTCTTTGATATATTGTGCTGCAGACAGGAAGAGAAGAAAATGCAGATCATCCCTTCTAACAAAATTTTTCACTCTTCTACTATTTTTTCTATTTTAAGTGAATTTACCTCTTTCCCCCCGTTCATCATCTTTGGCAGTGTAAATCATGCTTTAGATCTGTGTATGCTCGCACTCCTAGTGCGGCTGCGAGTCTTTCTGTGATTGGTGCTGAGCTGATTGGGGTGAATGTGGATGGTACTAGACAGGTCCGCTCAAGTTCTTCCTTGTGATGTTGTGAGTTCTGTTTGTAAAAGGAATATGAGCCTCTATGAATGCTGCACCTCAGAGATTGTTGAATTTCAGTTATTAACTTTGTTTTTGCTGGCCTACATTGAGAGACATAACCATTTAAACCTTGTTAATGTCTTCCATAAGGTTTGTTGTTAAAAGCCTTATTTATTTATAAAACACTTCATTTTATTACATAGTATGTTTCTGGAAGAAATGTGTTTTGAAACTGTCAAGAATGTTGTGTGTCTTTTGATCAGTTGTTTTCAGGTTAGGACTATTTGAATTGTGTAACAAATTAGATTTCTGTCTACATAATATTGTTAGAAAGCTGACAGCCACATTTGTGATACTTTTACCCCATATCAGTGTTCATTCTTATGCTAATTCTTATTTCTGATGAAAATTCATGGCATTCATGTTCAGATTTTTCCACTTTTGTTATTGCTGTATTTTTGCATTCTATTTATTTTGTCTCAATGGCATTTAAATAGGAGTTTCTAAATGCAACATATTCTATTTTTATAGTTAAAATCACTTGTCATTTCTCATTCAAATTAACCCCCAACTTCTTTTATTTTGAGTTTTTGAGACAGGGTCTCATGCAGTTCAGGCTGACCTTGCACTCACTATGTAGCCGAGGCTGACCTTGAACTCACAGTGATCCTCCTGCCACAGCCTCCCAAATACTGGGATTACAGGCATGCATCACCATGCCCAATTTAAATTTCCTGTTTTATATTTAAATGGTAATTACTCAAAATTAATTTTTTATGTCCAGTTAATCATTAGGGACATTGATTTATATTTTTCTATATAAAACCCAATTTTGGGTGGTGGGGGGTAAAAATGATCAAAGTATGTTATATTCTAGTATGACTCTACCAAAAATGAAACACATTAATCTGTATAGACAATAAGAGTAAAAATAAAGAAACATTTTTATGTAAATCCTCAGAAGTTACTATATTATTTTGTAGGTGAGAAAAGTTAATGATAAAATCATGGGATTTTAAGTCAGGCATGGTAACACCTGCCGGTGATCCCAGTACTGAGGAGGCTGAGGCAGGAGGATCTGTACAAGTTCAAGACCAGCCTGAATTACAACTCGAGGCCCTGTCTCAACAAAAACAAAAGGGAAAGAAAAAGAATTATGGGATTTTAAAGCAAAATGATAGCTTAGAGTTGTTATAATTTATTTTTCCATGCTCACTACTTTTTGTGTATTGCAATAATGTGTATTTTTCTGTCTTTCAGCTACTATATGCTGTAGAAAAGTCTATGAATAGAAAAAGACTATGGAATTTCACAGAAGAAGAAGTTTCAGAACGCGTGGTACTTCACATTTGCTCTTCTACAAAAAAGTATCTTTTATTTAGGTATTCATATTTAAAAAGTATAAGAACACAATATGTTCTCTTCTACAAAAAAAGTATCTTTTATGTAGGTGTCTTAGTTACTTTTTTTGTTGCTGAGACAAAATACCTAACGCCTAAAATGAAGGAAGGAAAGGTTTATTTAGCTTACAGTTTGTGGAGGTTTTAGTCCATACTTGGCTGCTTCTGAGGCAGAGTGGCACAAGGCAGTGGGCAAACTGTTTAGGGCAGCAGAGCACAGCAAAAACAACCAGAGCAAAAGGAGGAATGGCTGCAAGCAGCCTCTTTTTTTTCTTTACGTGGTAAACAAGCTGCCCACACCCAGGGGCATGAACCTCTCACACAATCTCCATGTCCTCTTTTATAGGCTCAGGATGTGTACAGAGTAAGCACTTTGGCTTCCTGCTGAATTGCTCTGCCAAACCTCTGGACTTCCCAAGTTAACACAATATATAAACCATAACAGTAGGTATTCATATTTAAAAAATACGAGAAGACAATGTAAAAACTGACCATTCCTGCAGAAGAATGGTCAGTTTTAATTTATTTAGTTTTTAACTGGAAAATTTTATATACAAGCCTTTTGACCCAGTAAACATCCTTGGGCTTGACAGCATCCAAAACAGCACTCCTGTTATGAGGAGTATATTTGAGGAAAATTTCTCAAGTGCTTCCATACTGTTTAATCATGACTATCAATATTTATAAACAGAAGAAAATAGTTTTCAACTACTACAAATACTAGACACACATACATATATTTGTACATTTATTTACATATCTTTAAGTGTATAAAGTATTATGCTTTGTAAGAACTCTTTTTGATGGTTTGCATTTTGTTGCTTTGTCAAGATTTCTATTTTGGTTATTTCTGTCCTTAATTAGTAAAGAACATCTTGTCGAACTTACAATGTCCATGATCCAAAGGTAAGAAAAATTACTCTGTAAAGTTTTTTTCTGTGTTGCAACTACTTTTAAATTAAAATTCACCTTTTTATTTAGTTTTAATAATTTTCAATTCCATTATTTCCTATTGATGCTTTAGCTGCCTGTACTTTTTTTGAAAAGTAAAATTAGTTTCATTACAGGCAAGGAGGGCTGGGGATGTAGCTCAGCGGTATAGCGTCTGCCTGGCAAGCATGAGGCCCTGAGTTTGATTCCCAGTGCCATAAAAAGACTATAATTACAGGCAAGGAAGAGTTTTTTAAATTATTAATATATTTTTAAGCCTCTTCTACCTTCTTAATGTGTTCACTTTTGTATTGGAAAAGCGGATTGTAGAAATGACTGGGCACTGTTGGTAGCTTAGTGCCTGGTAAAGAAGCTGCCTATATTCAGCCGAACTTAGGCCAGCATTTTGTTATGGTGTCTAAAAGCAATGTGAAAAAATAACTTCATACTGTTTTTACCAAGGATGGGAGAAAGGAGTGTCTTGAACCTACTAATCACTTAGTAATTGTTTGCCATACATCTACACCTTCAGAATTGACACTACTGAGGTTCCTGGTATCCAGAGGATTTTCAGAATTCTAAACATGGAACTGTCTGGCCCTTTTCTTCTTATGCTTTAGGGGATGAGGCAGGTTGTCTAGGATGTATTGAAGATTTCTGGTCCTATTAATGCATGCTTTATTTCTTATTTAGTTCTAATCTAGTGCCCTTTGATTAATGGATTTGGCCAAATCTACTGGAGATAACTTATTTGAATTATTATTATTTTTTTTCTTTTTTTTTTCTCTTTTTTTCCGGGACCGGGGATCGAACTCAGGGCCCTAGTGCTCAGCGGCAAGCACTTAGCCCACTGAGCTGTACCTCCAGCCCCTGAATTATTAAGGTTATACGTTTTACAGTGTTTTATTGATGCATGTATTTCACCCAAGCTATGTTATACTTTGTTTTCCTACCTTCTCCCTTACTGAAGAGTTCAGCCAGACCTGCAGACTGGAAGTATCAGCACAGACTGTCCACCTCTTGGCTTTCTCTGCAGTGTACTGTCCACATTGATGTTCACATCCCACTTTCTACCACTTCTGTCAGCTATACTCTGGAGAAAAACGCAAAGGTACCGGGGTGAAATGAACTTTTTTAATGACTGGTGGGTGGACAGTCTACTGTCCTGGTTGTCTGTGTCATTTTATTTTCTTTAAACAGTCTAGCCAGAGTAGAAGTTTTTAGAGATGGACCAATGTTATAATATTGAGCATAATAAATATTTATTAATTAGCATATGCAAATATAATTATGTAAGTAGTTATAATGTTTAGTCTTTCTTTTGGCCCTTATTAGTTTTGTCTTCCCTTCTGCAGTCCTTTTTTTTATACTTTGATATTCTCCTCCTTTTGTCTTTTTTTCTCACATTGAAGAAAGCCAATGGAATTTGCTTATTTTTTGCTCTTTACTGCGTTATACTGTATGAGGCTGTTTTTCTCTTACAATTTAAAAAATAATGGGCATTATTGAAATTTATTTTACTGTGTTCATGTAATTAGTAAGACTTTGGAATCTGTGATATAAATGTTAGTTTAGGATAAAAGATCCAAAAATCTATTAAAGATGGGTAAAGTGCCAAAATTTAGTCTTTTTATTTAATTTGTGAGACTGGATTTAAATATTATATTATTGATAGTCAAGGATTTTCAGTTTCTCACTATATTAGGTGGAAAAAGTGCAGCTTGGGGAGTTTACTTGAGATGACATATCTGAAAGATTTTCATGTTGTATTTCTTTTAAGAATGGTCTTACACGCTGGGCCAAGCAAATTGAAAATTGTGTTTACTTTATTAATGGACAAGTGAAGGATGAAGATTCTGAGCTATTAGAAGGACAGGTAAGTTATGGAAAGTAATCTTACTTATGAAATAATTTGTTCTTAGGGAAAGAAGGAAGATGATGATATATCTTTCGTCCTTACATTCATGAAAACAGCCTCATTTACTCATTTCTGAGGTCTTTGAAATGAAAGGACAACTGTTTTCTCAGAAAATGATGGGAGGAAATTATTTCTGATGTAGCTGGAATGCTGAAAACTTCAATTAGAAGTGTCATCTAAATTCCATCTAAACTCCAAATTGTAAATTACATAGTTAATGCTAAAAGACCCATGTTTTTCTACCACAGTAGCAGGGCTTCTAAAATAGCTTTGACTTGAATGAAGAAAAACTTTGACAATCAGCAAATAAGTAAAAGGCAAATAATACAATGTTTTAGACCTTGCAGACCATACAGCTATCATCTCTGCTGTCATGGAGTAAAAGTAGCCATTAGTGATCATGTACATGAATGATCATGGTTGTACTCCAGTAAAACTTTATTTTTGCTCTAGAGGAATTATGAAGTAGGAATTTGTTTTTAATAATACATATGGGTTGACATAGAATACGTAAAATAGAGTATCTATTAAAAAGCTGAGTTAAAATAAGAATAATTTTTCCTTTCTTAATATTTGTGAGGTGGTTCCTATGTCTTTTGTGTTCCAGTTGCAATCTCAGCAGTCAGACTTTTTAACTTTTGTGTGTTCGTGCTTCTTTTTAGAAAAAATCTAAAGGAAATGCCCAAGCATCCAGTCATTCTCTTGATGTCCGAGTGCTAACACAGTTGGTAACTATTTTAAAATACATTGCTTCTTAGAATAACAAGAATGAAATTGTTTGTATTTATGTTTATAATTAGACAATAAAAGAATTTTAGAAGTGTAAGAAATTATATAAAATGTCTAGTTACAAGAAAGGTTCTCTCAAGCAATGTTAAAATCTATTAAAGCCTTTTACCTCAAAACTCTCCAGTAGATGTCTGTTTCAAAGATATTTACATGGATAAATATATCTGTGTGAGTACGCATTTATTTAAATATTTTGTGTTGTAATTTTATAAATAAAGTTACAATTCTTAGCAATTTAAAAGTTAAAGATATATGCATTGATATGCCAAGGGTTGCTATATATGCCTATTAAAGTAGATTTATGCCACCTCTGATTTGATAAAAATCCCAAAATGTGAATTACCAAGTTTCATATTTCTGTATGGTTGTCATATGGCTTCTGTATGATTTCTTTGAAAATTCAAAACAGAAAAAGCATCAAAACTAATTATTCCTAAAAGTATACATGCTTTTGATTAGTAAATACCTATAACAGACAAGAGTATAACCGTATTTTTAGGAAACTTTTCATGTAATATCATGCTGGACTTTGAAATGGCAAAATACTACCAGGGCTTACAGTTTTTTAGCTGAATAAAATAGAATAAAAGCAGTTTGACTTGAGGATGTTTTAATTTCTTTATCTTTTTAACTACAAGGGCATTATTAAGCTATTGTTGAATTTAAGCCTCTCAAAATCTGTTCCCAGGGTTTTTTTTAGTAATACCTTAAAAATATTTTTAATGTCATTTTCTATCTTTATTTTGATTGTGGAGGTGTTGCATGCTCTTTACTAGTTAGATTGATTTTGTGGTGATTTATTAAGGAATTTGCTTAAAATTATTTTGATAAATGCAGTTTGGAGATATATAGAATAAAGAAATATAGAGAAAAGATTGGAAAATTATATTATAAAGGATACTTGTAATACTATTTAATATATTTTATCAATTATTCCATTACTCATTCAGTTAGAACTCATGAAGGAAACTATTGTAGAAAAGAAGTACTTTTTTTCTTTACAGTGAAAAAATCGTTTGTTTTTCTTATAGTTCCCACTGTCCTTAGTTTACAAAAGTAAGATTTTACCTAGATTAGCCCATATAACCCTTAAAACTGGTCTCTTTTGATATGTACATTCTTTATCAAAGTAGTCAGCCCTGAAAACCCTTACAGTGTTGTTTGTAGTGTGGAATACTTTCCATGTTTCTATTTTATCCTGTATATAACATTGGGTTATCCTTTCTGAATCACACTTTGCATTCATTCACTAATTAGCTGTGTTTTTCTCAGAAAGTTATTTGTTTGTGTATGGGTCAAACACATTTTGTTACTATCTTTGTTCAAATTCCATAATTCCTATATATTGACTGCTTAGGAAAGTCAAAAATTCCAAACTCTTCACAGTTTCAGAATAGCTCATAGCATTCTAGATATTTGCTTGATGTGCTTTTAAAATTCTGTGTATTTCTTGAGCAATGTATTTTGCCAGTACCATCTTTTCCTGTTTGTTCAGTCAGAACCCTACTTGTACATTAAGATCTACCCCAGAATGTCACTACTTGGTCACCATAGCCAGAATGATCTTTTTTCCAAAATTCTTTCTCAGTATCAGAGTTCCTCACTTATAAACAAGTTAGATTCCCAGAAGCTATTTGTAAGCCATTTTGTTCAAACATCCATGTAACCAGGAGGAATTTACATGCATAGATCCCAACTATATTTTCACCCAAAAAGGATAAGTCAGTTCTTACATATTTAAAATTCTTTTCTTTAAAAAAATTTGTTTTCCTTGATGTGTGTATGTGTAGTCTTATATATAGTCCAGTATATTTTGGAAAACAACCCCCTACCATATATATGATATCTATATCTATATCTATATCTATATCTATATATATATGATAAATAGTATATTTTAAATTATGCATTGAATAGTTTAAAAAATCATTTCTCAGATAGAGTAGTTTCATGGACAGGAAAGGTTTGTATGTACTACGGGTGAGGGAGGCCCGTTATTCTCTGCCCCCACCTGATTCAGGTATCATTGAGCTGTACAAGCGTCATGTGATGCTAATTCCAATATGCTAGCAGCATTTTCATTCTGCTATTTCATTTGGTAGTGAACATTGTTTAAGTGGATGTGGGACCTTTTGAACTGTTTGGTCTGTGATAAATTCTTTTACTAAGAAGACCATGACTGAATTTGAATTTTTAAATAGACCTAGCCACTGTCTGAGTTACGTTAGCTATTAACTCCTCATGCTCTTTCAATATCTACATGTTCAAGTCCTTCTGTTTTATATCTTTTCCTTGTTTCTTTTTGATTGCATAGGCTTCTAGCCTTATAGCACTTTGACAAATTGTATAATTTGCTTTTTGTTCTTCAGAATGGACCCTATTGTTGAAAGGGTATGTAGAATGTAAATTACTTTCTTTTCATGTCCAATTTTTTTGTTTTGTTTGCTTTTAATGACAATTTTTTGTTTCCACTGTGTTGATAGGCCTTTATCAGTACCTCCCATGTGTACATGTTCTCTCTGTTTTGGCACTTACTAAGGTAAAAGGTTAAAAATGTCTGTGAAACACCTAAAAACCAAGCAGGAATGAATGCCTCTTAGAATAAAGAAAATGGCACTATGAAATGAAAATGATAACTTTCATTCATTTCAAACCATTAATATCATTTTCTGGTAACAGTTATAGTTGACATGTGGTTTCTCCATAAACAAAACACAGCACTGTTTTTAGCAAATGGAAATTATAGGTTTAAAGTGTATAAACAAATGGTGGGCCTTTGCATTGCTTGTAATTTTACCATATTTACCACATCCTACTTGTATTTTTATTTTTTGTACAGTTCTTATATTTCATACCTTGTGTCTCCTACTATGTCATGTTTCTATACATCTTCTTCACAGTATTCTGCAAGTAATATATTTTTAGTTAATATATTGAATGCATATAGGTGTTTTAAATGTTTATGTTAGTGAAAAAAGCATTTCATTGTAGTTAGGTTTGATTTTAGTACACATTCAAAATGTTCAGGAAAAAAATGGAACTTAGAAAGAGAAATATGAAGGCCTTTTAGTAATTATTGGATAATGTTTACAGATGATTGTTTCCTTCAGAAATTCCTCTCTCCATAAAATGGCTTATATAGCATCTCCTCATATTGTTGGCAGTTAGGACTTAAACTGATTTTATCTTTCAGCTCCTGAATTCGGACCACAGATCCACAGCCACAGTCCAGATCTGCAGCGGTTCTGTAAACCTTAAGGGTGATGTGAAATGCAGAGCTTACATTCATGGCAATAAACCCAAAGTTAAAGATGCTGTGCAGGTGCAAAAAGGAATTACTGGCATGTAAAAACGAACTAAGTTAACATAACTATTCCAGTTTCCTAATATTCTATCTTCCTGAACCTCAAATTTTATAATTATAATTTGATTTTAATTGATGATGGCCTAGTCTATTGGACACTCCATATATATCATGGACCATTAATTTGGCCCAAGATTTTCACATGTAGAATATCTGTATTATTCCTTTTTAAAATATAATCATATAGGTTTGGTAAATAACACTTCAGTATATTTGAAGTCATTATTTCTTTTTTTAGCTTTTGAGACAGGGTCTCTGTAATTCGGGCTAGCCTTGAACTCATTATGTAGTACAGGCTGGCACTGAACTCTGATTGACTGACCCTTCTGTCTTTCGAGGGTTGGGATTATAGATGCGCACTACCACACCTGGTTTGAAATCATTTGTTTTGAAGGAAATTGAATTTTTTAAACAGAAAAGGCATATGTAGGTAGAATTATTAGGTACTGTTCTGTAACACATGAATTTCTTTAAATGACCACTTACATTTATATCATAATTATACATTCTCTAATTTGGAATGTTGGCAAGATTTATTTAAATGCAAAATACCATTCATGTGTTTGGTTTTAATTTATTATTTAAATGAGATCTAAACAAATTTGTCTTTAAACTGTAAATACGTTCATAGGCCTGCTAAATGAATGAAAATAATAAGTGGAATGATATTATCAACTTTTAATGGATGTACTTACATTGATATGCAAATTACGCATTTTTCAGGGGAATAATTGATACAAATCTAAAATATTTTATTTCTTCTTTTGTTTTTGCTTGTCTTACCCCTTCCCCCCAGGCGGTGAAGAGAGATATATTGAACACAGTTGCTGATCGCTGTGAAATACTATTTGAAGATCTACTTTTGAATGAAGTTCCAGAAAAAAAAGTTACGAGTATAAAATAAGTTTTTTGGAGGGCACATGTTCCATTTAATAGAGTAACGTGTCAAATTGTAATAGATACGCCATCTTTTATAGTTTTTTTATATAAGTTATCTCTTTTATTGTTGAAAGCATTTTTCAGTTGCTACCCACTCTCCCAGTTTTTTTGAACACTTTATAACAGCAAATCTGACAGTGTTTAACAACTTCATGGAGGATTTTTAAAAAAATTAATACTGAGTGAACTTGTCCTGCCAGAATCTATAGACTTTTGGCAGTTAAAAGTTTATATTTTTTACCTGAGTTTTTTTTAAAGTAGCTGCAATCAAAGTGTTAACTTATTATAGTTGAGTATTATAGACTAGATTCTTTAATAGATAGTACTTATAAGCTGTGTAAGTTATATATTCTCAGCTATATAACCTTTTTTACATTTCTAGTATGTTTGATCTTTAGGATCGCCAGATAAAACAATTCACAAAAAATTTTATTTATTATATATGCAGATTTGAATCTTATAACTGTTAGTTTGAAACATTTGGGAGAAGGAAATATATGGAAACTGTTCTCACAGCTTGCCCCAGCAGCCTTTCTCAATGAAGTTTGGTAACTCTTGTGATATTAATCATTCCCTCATTTTTCTTCAGCAATATTCTTCGTTATAGCTGAGTTGTCAATTTTAGGATTTTCATGAGCAGTATAGTCACCATTTCTGCCAGAGATCTACCGTGTTACACTCATTAGGGTACTCTTTTTCATTTTAAAATCCTTTATAAAGATGGTAATATGTGACTGCCTCGATATTGTTTTATATTGAATTATTATTTTGAAACTTTTTTCTGATGTCCAATTAGTGAAATCAGTAGCTCCTAACAGTAGTTATATTACAGTATTTAAACATTCAGCTTAATATATTTAGAAACTAATGTAATCTAATCAGATTTTTTAAAAGTTAAGAAGTTTTCACTGTATAATTGAGTGACCTTGGGAACTGTGTGAAGAGAATGAAATGTATGATTTGATAGAAAGATCAAAAACTGAAATTATTGTGTTCTGTATTATTCAGCTTTTTTTGTCACTGTAATAAAACAGGCTCTGTATAAAGTAAACAGATTTATTTTAACTCATAGTTCTGGGAGTTCGGGGGCATTGTATCCATATCAGCTTGTTCTGGTTACCATGGGCTTTGTGTTGGTCTGGTGCATCACATAACAGCAGCTGCTAGTCGGGGCTCCAGCTTGGGTAGAATGCTAGCCTGCCATGTGTGAGGCCATGGGTCTGATCCCTTATGTGGTAATAATAATGACAGAAATGAGATCGAGGTGAAGTCAGCCTCAGGATACTTAGCTTATCTTGCTTATATGGATAAGGTCTTACAGATGCTGTAATACGGTAAAATAGAGAGTGTCTGCCTTGACATTAGCCAGATTTAGAATATTTTTGCATGTGTCCACAAAGAGCATATTAGCTTTATTTACATTCCTAATCTTTAAGGAACGAAAAAAAAACTTAGAGTTCTTGCTGTTCCTATGAAAGAATTTAATATTTAATGACAGTAAAACAATGTAAGAATTCCAATCTTTTTACTTACTTTGGTCCCTTCTAATTCTGCTTACAGTATATTTCAGGCCTTTGTTATTTACTGTAAGTCTTCATTTAATTCTGTCCCACTGACTCAGTGCAAAAGTTGAGATTGTTTATTATGAGATCTCTTTCTTTCATCCCTACACCAGTATTCATTATATACTTGTTATCCCTGAACATGTGTTATGCTCTGCATTGCACCCATGATTCTGCTCTTTGGATGGGACTTGTCTCCTTATCTTTTAAGAATCAACTCAGGCAGCACTTACTCTGTACAAGTTTCTATCACCCTGTGATATAAGATAAGATCTTGTTTTTAACCAGCTGAAATCCATTTACTACAAAGTCGGCTTAAACTAAAAATATTTTTCTCTGTTTTGCACTTACTCACATAATGTTGAACTGTGTACTTTTCTAGAAGAACCCTAAGGGTACTTCTTTAGAGTACTATATGAGATGTGTTTTTTCAAAAAGATACCTTGTTTTTTTAACTTAAACCAAGTGACTTGATCTTCTTGAGATATAAATTGGTAATTTTTTTAGTTGAAAGTTGTGTTTTATGTTTTTAATGAGCAGTTTAAATTTATTCCAAATGATGTTTAACATTTCATTTTATAGCATGATTTTTTTCATGCAAATTTAGAATGTATGTGGTTTGATGATTTTGAAGTGTTGCAAGCCAATTACTTATGCACATTATAGCCATCTTAGAATTTTTTAACTTAATTTGTTTTTTAAGTGTCTATATCTCAAAATAAAATGTATAATCCCAGTTTCAATGTGTAGACCATTTATATGCTGCAATATAAATTGCAGTAATGTTACTATGCAGCTAGGAGGCACTCAGGTCAAAGACTAAAATTATTCTCCCAGTTCTGAAGCAAACAAGTTAATATACAAAATCTGGAAATAATACATAGTTTAAGTCATTGCATTTTTTATGACATGTAAGACTTTTTCATCATCATCTGTTTTTAATTAAAAGTTACCACTAGTTTATTGATAGAGGAAATATAGGTTACTATTAAAGTGAGCAGATTGTCTACCTGATCTCATTATTAGCTTTGTAATCATATCTGTTGCTTACAGAAGTCATTCTTTATCCAAAATGTCTACTTTTGTAACAATTCATTAGAATCATGATGTAACCAGTGATTTTATTTCAGAACCTGGGGACATACATTCTAGTTTGTAAGTGTCCAAAGAAAAAGGAAACATTTTTTTAGATTCAGATTTTTTTCTAAAAATTGCTTAAGGCTGTTTAAAGAGAGACATTGCTATACAAGTCAACGAGACAGAAATAAGTGTTGAAAAAGAGTATGGAAAAGAAAGAAGATACAATTAGTAGTAAGGCTGCTACACAAAATGTATGTCTTGGTGTCCTGAGCATGTTTGCTATTGGAAGGGGCTATATTTAGTAAAATGAAGCGAATAGTGACACTGATACAAAAATGATCTATGCTGTTGTGTCCTGCACACTTAATGCAGGTAAGCCCCGGGTTTGACTCAGATGTACATGAACAAGGAAAAAGTCAGTTGTAAAATTCACAGTGTGTGTAAGATTAAAATGAACAACTTATAGACCATAGATGAAATTCTCTTTTGAGTACTCCATCATAGGATAGGGGTTCATACAAGAATATGTAATCAAAATTTTTACATGGAAGGAAGTGATAAGTTTGACTTTCATAAGAGTATCATCTGTGTCCCTTGTAACAGTCCAAAGTTGAATGCAGTGAGAGCAGTTTTTAGCCATGTCTGTCCGAAGATGAAAATTCATTGCCATTTTTTATTTCTATTAAATGTTTTTATATACTAAAATGTATATGTCTGATATCATAATAATAGAATAATGTTCATTCTATTTTTAGATTCTGAAAAAGAGTTCCACGTCCTCCCTCACCGAGTTTTTGTCCCTATTCCTGGTTCCACTGTAATGTTATGTGATTATAAATTTGGTGATGAATCAGCTGAAGAAATCAGAGACCATTTTATAGAGATGTTAGATCAGACGATTCAAATAGAACATTTAGAAATTGCAGAGGAAATCAACACAGGTAATTAAACTGATTATACTACAGTTAAAATTACTTCTGAGATGTCTAGTTCCAATATCATGGCTTATTATTTCCATAAAACTTAATTCTGTTTGACACACCAAAATAATAACTGAAGCAATTAAAAATGTCACTGACTCATTTCTACATAATACACACATACAGTGAATGTTTTCCTTGGAAATTCTACCAAAAGTTTAAGTTACCTCATGGTTTTTCAAGCCTAGCAAATAAATCTTCAAAAGACAAGCTTGCCTTACGTGTGTGAAAATATAGCCTTTCATATCGGAAAAAGGTTTTCTCAAAACTCATCTTGTTTGATTCAGCATCATGTCGTAAAGTTTTAAAAATATTTTTATTAAATGTGTTCTTTATATAATTTGCTTTTTTTTCATATTCTTATCATAGTTTGGGGGCATGAAAGGAAATGGAAAGTTCCAACAACAAGATCAAAGCTATTTTTGTAGGAAGCAGCCCGTACTATCCAACTGTCTACCACACTCTCCTCCTCTAGCTATCATTTTTACATTGGACCTAACATTTGTAGAAGGCTGTTTTTGTTTTGCTTCGCTTATTTTTATTTCTAATGAGTTTAATGTTACAATAATGAAGGGAACAAGACAGCAATTTGGGAGGTTTAGGTATAGATATTTATATGAAATTGTGTATTTCTCAAGAGTGTTACCTACTTTTAAAAATTATATAACGTATTAAAGACACTACTACTGCAGAATGGTAGCTAGGATCTTTCTAGGATTCTGTTCAGTTTTTGACATTACAGGACCCTCCGCTGAGTGATTTATGTATAATACATATTATGCATTGAGCATTAACATTCTAAAGATTAAAGATACGGTTCTGAAGTATAGTGGGTAATAGAGAAAATGGATTATACAAGACAAAATGATGAGGTGTATAACAGAAGAACGAACCGGATTTTAGAACATTTAGCGGAGGCACTATCTGTAGGGATTTAGCTCTGAGCAGGTGACACTTGAGTTGAAGGGTGAGTCTAGGTAAAAACTCTAGGCTTTTTAGAAACTGAGCGCCAGTATGAGATACAGACGAGAGTATACCTTGTTTTGTATATGTTGGATTTGAAGGAATGATTTAGTAATTCTGTGTATTTTCAGTACACATTCTTAAATTATGAAATGGGTAAAATAACAACTTTTAGTAAAAATCTTAAGCACATTAACATAAACTTTCTATTGGTTTAGAGTTATATTCACTTATTCATTGACTCAGAGATACCAGATGCCATGATTTTAACCAAGATACAGCGATACCTTGGTTGTCAGATGGCTCCAAGCTAGAACTCTTCACCAGTCAAACAGCAAAACTTAAAAAAAATCTGCTTGTTGTTTATCACTTCACTCAACAGTCGAGCGGAAAATCTGACTGCAAAAACCCTCTCAGGCAGAGAGTGATTCGTGTGCCTCGCCAAGGAAAAAGATAGGCGATGCTTTTGTCTAAGCGCTGCTCTTGCCCAGACAGCACATAGTGCTGTGTTAGTGCACTGAATGCTGCTTTCTATAAAAAATCGTAACCATGGTTCAGAAGAAAATTAGTGATACCAGCAGTAAAGCCAAGGAAAACTGTGAGAACTGTAACAAGACGTAAAGAAAGAAATCATTGTAAAATTTGTTTACAACCTGGAAAAAGAATGTATAATTTGGGGCCTTAGAACCAATTATTTGGATTTCCATTATTTCTTATGGGAAAATTATGTTCTGTTCTCGAACTTTTCCGTGTTCAAACATGAATTTAGAACGAATTGAGTTCAACGACCAAGGTGTCACTCTAGTAGTTTAGCTTGAGTCGAGGTCTGCCACTTACAGTGGTATAAAAAGTTCTGAGGCCCAGATTTTCTTAGGGTTGATGGGAGAATTTGGTAAAAATGTTAAAGAACATACTTTCTAAAAGGAAAGATGATATGACTAGAGGATGATATTAACACATTATTAAATAAAGAGCAACTTTTAAATTAACTTCTAAATTATAATGAAAAACTTTAATGTTAAATTGTGAAAGTAAAATTCATGATATGCATAGATTTTCTTAAACATTTAAAATTTTAGAGTTTCTGTATAATGTAAACCACAAACAATAGTTTAGACTTAAAAATTAAAATCAAGTTTATACTCAGGAGCATTAAACTTGTAAGAATCTCATTTTATTTCTAGGTACAAATTGAAATCATTAGTGTGATTATTATTTCTGTTCTATGTTATAGTTACTAAATAGTTGCTATGTTTGAAAACATATTTTGGCAAGTATTTATCTTAAAATAACATACTGTTCAATGACTTAAGGGATAAAAACCAATTTGTTTGTCAAAATGACTCACTTGTGTGAAGGGTAACACCAGCTTTAAAATTTCTTATGTATGTTAGTCATCTCTTAGTACACATTAACTTAATAATTCAGATGTACTTTATCTGTGGTGTCACATAAAAAAAACATTGAAGGTGTGCCTTTAAAATCTGGTGAAATTTACCAGGCCAATTCTGCCTCAGTGTTAGAGCTGAAGTTAATTGTTGTCATTTAGTTAGTGGCTAAATCACTGATTTTAGTGATAAATGTAATGACACAGGGAGGGAAAACAACTAAGTATGAAGTTCATATCCTAACATTTCATTTTACGCTTCCAGATAGTCCTGCACACCCATAATCAGTTGGAATAAAACCTGAACACGACTACAGTTTTGCATGTGTAATAGCCCTTTTAGCCTCTTTCAAGGTTACTTTTATCTATGATTAATTTGGAAATTGTATGAATTTTTAAATTTACTTGGTTTTAAGCAATTGGTTAAAATGGAATTTTCTACTGAATTATGTTACTTTTAAGTTTTGGATAAAATATTGGTGAAATGGCCTAAGAGCTGAAATTTTAAGCCCATACCAACATCAGACTGACACACTAATTGTTGTGGCAGGCTTGAAGTTGGAAGAAATGTAAAAGTGTTGGACTACTTATAAAGGTGTAGCAACCCTTGAGAAAAGTCAAAACTGTGAAAATATTGAACATCATATAAATAACTCATAATATGAATCTCTTGTCCTTTGTGATTGATTAGATATGAGACTAGAAGAAAGAAAACAGGGGTGGAGGTGTAGCTCAGCAGCAGTGTCTGCAAGTATGGCAGGCATGCGCTACACCCCTGTTTTGGACCCTAGCACCAGAAAGGAAAAAGATTTTTCAATCTGTTTTTAAAAATCTTTGGTTACATGCCTAAAGAAGGGGGAAAAGTATAGTGGTGCTCTTGATTCTAACGGAGTAATCACCAGTGGTTATTTCTGAAAAATCACAGCAAACATTTCTCCATGGGAAATTAATGGAGGTAATTTTTCCCCCTTTTAATCTAATTTTAGTAAGTTTATATCATCCTGTGAGCCTTTGCTAGTACGATGGGGTACAAAGGTAAAGTTACTTTCTATTCAGTAGTAGCCTATGTTACTTTAAACAGTGGTGTTGATGATGCTTTTCCTGTCACATTTGCCCTGTCTCTACCTCTTCAGTGAGTAAAAGAATCAGTGTGAAGTTGTTTTTTTTTTAAATAAAGTTATCAAATTCCAGGCTTCATCAAGAGTCACTAAAGTTTTTTCCTTATTAAATAAATAGTAAATATTTTGTGATCTACATAAAGTCTGTTTTGTATTTCTTATTTTTTAACCCATTTTTAACTCCAGAACTGTATAAATACTGGGAGTCATTCAGTATTGGGTCTGTGGTCTTCTTCTTTAGGTCAGTGGTAAAATAGTAAGTATTTTGAAGATTTTATGAGTTTAACATATATTCCATGACATTTAATTCACTTACTTTCAGAAATGAATAAATTCATTATCTTATAAAAAAAGATTAGTGGAAGAAATATGGCATTGATTGTATATTTTCCTTATTCTTTAAAACTCAAAAATGGTAATTCTCATTTTATGTAGGATTCATTATTATTTCTTGCAGCATATATGAGTTCCTCTATGAATAATGAAGCTTCACTGGACAACACAGAAGATGAACAGCCAGAGCAACCAATTAAAACTACAATAGTGTTAAAAATTCAGCAAAACATAGGTATTTTAGTTTTTAAAATGTTGAAAAAATGATACTTTGTATTTGAGTTTTGTTACTTTAGAATTATTTTCACTTTATTTTTAATTTTTAAAAGTACTAGATTAAACCAGTATTT
This sequence comes from Dinomys branickii, assembly GCA_004027595.1. Classification (NCBI taxonomy): domain Eukaryota; kingdom Metazoa; phylum Chordata; class Mammalia; order Rodentia; family Dinomyidae; genus Dinomys; species Dinomys branickii. The sequence goes on along the minus strand of PVLD010002579.1, from coordinate 134,892 downwards.
ATAGACTATTATGAATAGTGCCAGGCCATGCAGATAGAAGGGTTTATAAATAATGGAATGTCACCTAAGTGTTCTCAAAGATGAAATACCTATTAACTTTTCTGGTGTTTTTATAGAAAAATACATAAACTTTTAGCAGTTGCAGTTTTCCAAATTGGTATTCTTAGAATTACTATTGGAGGAAATTTTGATGTATTTTTTAATTTAAAAAAAGAGATTCGAGTCTAGAAACTTATAGTGCACTTTTATATTGTAAAGACTCTAAGAAGTGCAGCACTCTAACATGTTTCAGGTTTTTTTGGACAAAGAACATGTAGACTGTTATTTAGTGGAATAATTTGAGAATGCTAAGCATTAAAACTCTTCAAATGAAAGAAAAAAATTAGGAGCTAGAAATTTAGTTGTAATTCTTATTGCTCATAGATAAACTTTAGTTTGTGTCTCTATGTTTCTGTCTCAGCATTACTTTGATCAGTACTTTTTTTAAACTTACTGTAATCAAAAAAATAAAAGTTATCAACCCAAACTTACTAATACTTAGATTTCCTAATAGTGGAACTTGGGCTTTTGCAGTTTTGAATATCTGTACTAATGACTTTGTATTATAATGATTGAAAGCCACTGCAATTGAAACTTTGGCTTAAGCTAAATCAAAAATAGCTGGTATGTTATATGTGTTTATATGTGTGTGTGTGTGTGTGTGTGTGTCTATGTATAGACATACACACTTACAAAAGCCTTTGGAAGTATTTTTTCTCCTAGATTTTTGGAATTGCTTAGTCTAGGAAGACTGTCTGAATGCACAGTGCTCTGTAAGAGAGACATTATCCAGGGTTTGCATCAAATTTTTTAAGCTATTGCTACAACTTCATTAGCTTTTAGTACATTCATATATGTACATATGCTAGGACTGTGTGTGTTTGTGTATGTCTCAGTGTGTTTGTTATTTTATAGCCCCACCTATAATCCCACCTAGGATCAGTTAGGCTTTTCTTTTGCTCATCCCATTTCCATTTGTTTTGTGTTTGTTTTACTTTTAGGTATGATTGCAGCATTTGCAGTCGCAGTCCTTGCTGTAGGTATCTCCTTTCATTACTTCAGTGATTAGAGTGAGGCACAAAGAGTTTCCTGATCATCCAGCAAACCTTGATCAACTGTGAACAATAAGGTTGTAAACAACCCACCTGCATTTAAGACAGTAGCAGCCACATCTGCTGCCATGAGTGTTAAGCATATTTCTGACTAACGTGAAATCACCAGCTGCCTTGGTTAGCCCTGCTTGTATTATAGGTGGCCCAAGTTTTAAAAAATAAAGTTAGACATTTAGGTGAGAGTTGCATGTAATTCATTATCTATTTTTAAAAAGATTTACAAAGTGAGATACCATAGATTTTAGTCTTGTTGATCTGGATTACACATTGATCAGGGCATTAAACATTTGAACAGTCAGTACTGACTATAAAATCTCAGTAATAGAGTATTAGGGGAAATTCCTACCATGTGGAGCAACGATTTATGGAGTAACTTCAACCTCTGGGACCTTTCTAATATACATTCAGTTCCAATGTATTGTATGTATTGTTCTGATCAATAACTAAGAAACCTTTCCCAAGAGGCTTAAGTCAGTACAAAATGACAAATCAGGGTAGTATAAATATTTTTAGTTCGTTAAATAAAATGTTTGAATACGTGGCATGTTACTCTAAATTCTGCGAAACCACTAGTTTCAGGAATGAAATATACTTTTGAGTAGGTTCAGAAGAAGTAGGAAGAAGCTTCAAGAACCACACATCTATCTTTTTTCACCTACAAAAATGAATATATTTTAATTTGAGAATCATGAACAGTATTTTAAGCATGCAAATGGAATGTGGTTTTCTGGGTGGCAATTGCCAATAGCAGTTTGCCTCAGAGCAGAAGCAGGAAGACAAATGTGAATGTGAGATGATTAATTACCTTGTCTGTAGTACTTTGTAGCTCCTCGCAGAAAGCATTTCTAATTTAGGCCCAAGCTTCCCGTAGATTATGATTAACCATTATTGTTCTATGACTGGAAATCATCTACAATATGAAATTAGAAAGCATGAAAAAGAGTGTATGGAAAAAATAGATATTGAATTTAGTTTTCTGACTTCTCATCACCAACATAAGAAGTAAAGGGTAGAGCCACAGGCAGATCTGAAAAGAACCATATGGAATTCCTACAGATGAAAAATGTATTTATTAAAATAAAGAAAAAACTTGGATTGTTAAAAAATATAGAATTGATTCTATAGAGAACTGGTGAAGATAACCAGTGAACTGGAAGCAAGATGTAAGACATTACTCATTGAACAGCAAGGAGAAATAGGAGCTAGAAAGTATTAGAAAGTTAGCTATGGAAGGAAGAACTATAAGGACTAGTGTTACTAGGAAGAGAATGGAAAAGAGGTAGTATTTAAAGAGATGATAGAATTTTCTATATTTCTTGCAAAATAGGCATTCAGGAAGCACATTGTGTCTGAAACATAACTAAAAATCCTCAACTAGGCCAAATATATGAATGGCAAGATATGAAACAAAATTTTTAAAAACAAAAGGAGGTAAAAGATCCTCTGTGAACACAAGGTAAAGTCTTCTACTTAGTAGATGTCTCAACAGTAATGATGTCCCCAAAAGATAGTAGAATAGTATACTCAGAATTCAGTTTAGAATCTGTATAAAACAAAACTAATAGAACTTCACTAAGAAAGCTGCAAAGGTTTGATCTTCAACAAGGAAAATTACTCCAAACGGTTGCTCTGAAGTGATAAAATGAAATGAAAAAATATAAGTACATTTAAAGTATTGTTTGTATAAAATAATTGTAATAAAAGAAGTGTTTATAAGAAATTGTAAACAAATATAAAACTAAATAAATATTGTCATACAACATCAATGTGGAATTTTCAAGTAAGACTTAATTGCAAAACCACACATTAGTTTATAAGATGGGAGAAGGGTGACTGGAATTCAAGTGTTCTGAGTTGCTTTCAATTATTCAGAAAACTGGCTAAGGTATTATTTAACCTTAAAAAAAGATGATTTAAATATGAATATTCAAATTTCACCATAATCTCTAACAGAATAGGTAGGAGATGAATCACTTTAAAGAAAAATAAGCATAAAAAGTAGTGTCTTAGTTAAACTCTTTCTCATTTCTGGGACACAGTACCCAATACCCACAAGTTAAAGGAAGAAAGATTTATTTTGGCTCACTGTTTGTAAAGATTTCAGTTCATAGTCATTTGGCTCCAAGGTAGGGTGGCATGGCAGTGAAGAAAGTTTAAGATGGGGCAGCAAAAGCAGGAAGCAGCAGCAGTCAAGGGATATACATCTCTTATCTACAGGCCACTCCCACAGTGACCCACCTACTAGGCTTCACCTCTCAACATCAGACCTACCTATAAACCCATCAGTGGACCAATCCAGTGTTCAGTACCACATACCCATGTGCCAGTCACCTCCCCAAAGCCACATCTAAGAGTGCACAAGGATTTGGGAGGACATCTAGCTATAAACTGTAACATTCTTCTATCTTCAAAATACTGTACACATTCACTTACACAAAATGCATTTAGTCCATCTCTAAAAGTTGCAAAGTCCTAACACTTGCAGCATTGCTGAAAAGTCTTGTGTATCCAAACTTGCTTTTGAGATTTAAAGCAAACTCTTAGCTGTGAACCCTTGTAAAAATGAAAGCAGCTAGCATTTCCAATATATGATAGTATAGGATATATACTCACATTCTAAAGGTCAGAAATAAGAGGATAGAAAGAAAGAACTAAAGCAAATCAAAAAGCAGCAGGGTAACATTAAATCCTACTTTCATGTCCAGCACCTGGGGCCATTGTGACACGATGTGAACTCAAAAGGCCTTGGGGGATCTAGCACCTAAAGTACCGCTAGTGGTTGTAGCCCTGAGGACCTCTCTCGTGCCAGCTTTGCTCCTATCTTGCAGCTTTCCTTGGGTGATCCACATTCCTGGCTTTTCCAACTTTCTGGGGCCTCCCCTACGCCGGCTTCACCATCAAGTTTTACACCCTGCTCTCTCAGGGACACACTGCCTGACTTTCCAGCCCTTTTGAAATTGGGTGGAAGGCTTCCTGACCCCACAACTCTTGCAATGTGCTGTGCCTAAAACCAGCATTTTGAGGATGACACCATGGTTTGCTGCCAGCTAGAGCAGTAGCTGAGCCCTTTTTGCATCTTTCTAGTGGTTGCAGAGGTCTCAGAGTTCCTGAATGGTTAAACATGGTGAACTGAATTCCTATTCTCTAGGCTGCTGCCACTGTAGAGCATGGTGCTATAGGGCTGTCTTCTCAAAGTGAAGTCTTCCACCTTTGCAGTTTTGAGCCTGCAAAGAGTGGAGTCCTGTTGGTTGTGATATGCTATGAACATCTTTTTTTTATGATCCTGTTCCAAAGTACTTGGCTTTCTAATGCTGATCTTTTCAGCAACCAAGTTCTCTGCTCCATTTTGCAGGCCAGAACTTTACCAGAACTTCCTTTCTAGCCAAACTCAACTTTTTATATCATTCTGCTGGACTATTTGCTCTTCACTCTCAAGTAGAACTACCTAAAAGCCCCCAGCAGTGTCCATATCACCTACTCAACATTAAACTGCCTTGAAATTTTTTCTGGCAAATTAATCTGCAACCCTTAATCTCAGTTTCCAACAAAGTTTCCAAACAGAAAGTAGACAGATATTTTTCCAGAGAATAACACACATTGCCTGTAGTCCAACTGCAATGGAGATCTTCCCAACTGAAACCTCCTGAGCCTGATCACTATCAGCTGTATTTCTGTCAGCATCCAGGTGTCCCGAGCACTGACCAAAATCTCCCATTAAGCTTAACTCACAGCGTCTAGGACTTCTCCAGCCAGCATATCTGAACTTTTCCAAACTTCTCCTGAAAGCCAGTTCAAAAGGCTTCTGAACTACATGACCAAGTAGCATCACAGCAAGGCGCAGTAGTCAGTTACAGAAATGAGGATTGTAATTGTTTTCTCCTATTTTGTTAATATGCTTCCTAATAACAATGTTGATAAACTTAATATTGGTTCTTCAGTATTGTTAAACTTAAAATATTTAAGTTATGAAACATTGTAAGTAAGCATTAACAAAAGGAGAACTTGCCTTCTATTCTCGGGAGGGAATTAATATACTTCTCTTTGTATGAAGGATAGTTGTACCATGTTAGGCATAATTATGAACTTCTACTATGTCTGGAAATTAAGTATAGCTTATAGGAATGTGTCTGTCAAGTTGATAGGTATATCGCTTAGTGTTCTCTAGAGGAACAGATTTAATATAAAAGGTATTATGGGTTTACCAGGTAGGCTTACAGTGGCCACCTTAAACATCACGTGTGGAAGAATGCAAAAGGGCTGTCTGTGTGCTGGAGAGCTGAGGGGTCCAGTCAAAAGTCGAAGGTCTTGGAGCTCACTGCAGAGTCCTGTATGAGGCCCTATCAGGAATCCGAAGAGTGTGTGCTGAAAGGCTGAAGAGTGCCCTGGAAAGCTGAAGTTTGTGTTACAAGGTTAAAGAGAGACCCCCAAAGGTGGTGGCGAAGACTGGCACTCCTTCAAAGAAACAGGAGTGAGACTCCTTCTTTCCCTTTTTATTCCATCCTACAGTCTTATTTGATGTCACCCACATCAACTAATGTTCCCTCTTCAGTAAGTCCATCATTCAGACATACCCAGAACTGTGCTAAATAGTCAGGTGTTTCAAGTTGAAACCACAGTTAACTATCACAAATAGGAAGGGAACAATTCAATACAAATAATTGGGGGGGGGGACCAAAATTAGAAAGTAACCTAACAGGAGTGCAGGTATAGCTCAGTGGTAGCATGCTTACCTAGCGTGTATTGTACAGGGCCTTAGGTTCCATCCTTACCACTACTAATAATAGGTTAAATTGCTTAGTTGATGTGAGTTATCAGATTTTTTAAAATATTAGCTATAGAATGATTAAAAGAAAAACAGTTAAAATCTAAAACATGGAAGGTTAAAAAAAAGTATGAAATAAACTTGCTTAAGGTAGGCAAACACTAAAAGAAAACATGTACAAAGACGTTAAAATGACTTTGATAGCATTATTAAAGAGAGAAGCATGTGCTCGCTTTGGCCCCACATATACGAAAGATAGGGAAGCACACTAAAAATATATAATAGTAAGAGTAGATAACATTTTTAATTTTCTGTAATAACTTATGAAATGACCTCAGAATATATGAACTATAGGGCTAAAGGAACAAACAACAATAGTGAAATATTTCAACAGGTCTCAATAAATAAAATTAGTGAAAACATTTCAATAATCAATAATGATTGAATTACACATTTAGAATATTGTATTTAACAATTAGCGAGTAATTTTAAATTAGTATGTACTACAAATAGTTAACCATATGCTATTAGGCATAAAGTAAATAACATTTCAGATAATAGGTATTAAATGGATAATGAAAAACAAGTAGAGATCAGTAATAAAGGTTAAGGTTTTAAAACCATATTTACGAAAAAATGTAAGAGGGTTTTGTAGATAAAAGATGAAAACATAAGTACTTAGAGCCTAATTGTAAGTAATTTGTTTTAAAATTGGATGATATATGTCTTGGTTACTTTACTCTAGTTGCTGAGACAAAATACCCAACACCCAAAAATGAGGAAAGTAAAGGTTTATTTAGCTTACAGTTTGTGGCGGTTTCAGTCCATACTTGGCTGGTTCTAAGGCAGAATGGCACATGGCAAAGGGCAAACTGTTCAGGGCAGCAAACAACCAGCAAATGTATGGAATTGCAGGCAAGCAGCCTCTTTCTTTCCTCTACCTTGTAAACAGCCTACCCCCACCCAGGGGGCGTGTACCTCTCACTTAACCTCCATGCCCTCCACTTCCACAGGCTCAGGATATATACAAAGTAAGCACCCTGGCTTCCTGCTGAATCACTCAGTTAAACCTCTAGACTCCCCAAGTTGACACAATGTATCAACCATAACATTCCACCCCTTGTCAACTTGGCAATCAGACACATTTTCTTAAACCAGTTTCCAGATACAAAGACATGCTTATATTAGAACCATAACATTTTGCCCCCATACAATGAAAATTAAACACTTCCGACATTTAAAGGCAAAAAATAAATATTACCATTACAAAAGGCACCAAGAGGGTAATATAGAGCTTTGGGTCCAAAGCAAGTCCAAAGTCCAGCAGGGCTAACATTGTGTCCTGTAATTCCACATCCAGCACCTGAAGCAACTTGTGGCACATTGTAAACTCCAAAGGGCTTGAGTGAATCCACCCCGATGGCACTTCTGGTGGTTACAGACTCCACAGCTTCTCTCTTAGGCTCGCTTTGTTCTCTCTTTGCAGCTTTCCTTAGATGATCCACGGTCCTGTCTTCTCTAAACTTCTGATGTCTCCCGGGCACCTTTTGCTTCACACTCACAGCTTCACACACTGCTCTCTCAGGGGCACACTGCCTGGCCTCCCAGACCTTCTGAAATCTGGGTGGAAGCCTGTTTAACCTCAGAACTCTTGCCTTTTCCTTGCACCTAAAGCTAGGGCCACATGGATGATGCCAAGGTCTGCTGCCACCTGGAGCAATAGCCAAATTTTCCTCTCTCTTGACCATAGAGGTCAGGTGCCTGGATGGCTGGGCACACTGAATCCAATTCCGAGGAGTAAATTCTCTATGCCGCCTCTGTTCTGGAAACTGGTGCAGCCGCTGCCGCCATTCTGGAACATTGTGCTCTTTAGCTTCCTTCTCAAGGCAAGGTCTCTCACCGCTACAGTTTTGAGGCTGCCAAGGGTGGAGACTTGCTGCTTGTGATGCCCTTAGGCCATCTTTTCCATTCTCTTGTTCCTTCATAGCAATAGAGATCACCTCACCCTTATTTTTGCAGTCCACAGTTTTACTGGAGCTTCCTTTCTGGCCAAACTCATAACATTTTAAATCATCCTGCTGGGCTCTTTGCTCTTGATTCTCAATATAGATCTGGCTAAAAGCTGCCAACAATAGCCATGCCACTGCCCCAATATTCGACTGTCTTGAAATTTCTTTTGCCTGATTAATCAGTTCATTGTCACCCTTAATCTCAGTCTTAGGCAAAGTCTCTGGATATGAGCAAAATGCAGACAAACTTTCTGCCAAGCCATAACATACATCATCTGGGATCCAGCAACAATGCAGTCCTTCTTCGCAACAGAAATCTCCTGAACCTGGTTTTTAAAGGCAGAATTTCTATCAGCCTTCTGGTCTTCTGAGCTCTGACCAGACATCTCCAAACCTTTCCAAAATCTTCCCACAAGCAATTTCCAAAGTTCTTGAACCACATGGTCAGGTATAGTCACAGCAACAGCCCCACTCCTGGTACCAAATTCTGTCTTGGTTACTTTACTCCAGTTGCTGAGACAAAATACCCAACACCCAAAAATGAGGAAAGGAAAGGTTTATTTAGCTTACAGTTTGTGGAGGTTTCAGTCCATACTTGGCTGGTTCTAAGGCAGAATGGCACATGGCAGAGGGTAAACTGTTCAGGGCAGCAAACAACCAGCAAATGTATGGAATTGCAGGCAAGCAGCCTCTTTCTTTCCTCTACCTTGTAAACAGCCTACCTCCACCCAGGGGGCATGTACCTCTCACTTAACCTTCATGCCCTCCACTTCCACAGGCTCAAGATGTATACAAAGTGAGCACTCTGGCTTCCTGCTGAATCACTCAGTTAAACCTCTAGACTCCCCAAGTTGACACAATGTATCAACCATTACAATATAGCAGAAATAACACTTTGAAGAAAATGACTTTTATTGGTGTATTTTTGTTATACAGAACAGTGGGTTTCATTGTGGCACATTTGTAGTACATGCAATAACATCCTTTGATCATTTCCTGCACATATCCCTCTTCCCTTTCCTCTCCTTTCTTTAAAAAATAGTCTCCCTTTAAATTAAGGGCAAAAGACTACACATGTAATGTAAGTTGGAAAAATAACAAGAAACAGTATAGAGGCAAAGAATATAAGGAAGAATAAATGAATCAAAAAAAGATACAGGATAACAAATTCAAATGACAAAACTATAAAACTAGCATAATAAGAAAACAGGGCAAATAGAGCAAATAGAGCAAACTCTACACATTCGCAGTTTGCTTAAATTGTCTCATGAAGAAATGAAAAAGCTAAACAGACATTTAATAGTTTTGAACAGTAAAAAACAATTTAAAATGTTTTGACAACACCTGTCCAAGGTTTATAATAATCTTTACTCCGTTTCAAAGACTGCCCTATTCCGAAATTATGTATAAGCTCTTTCAAAGCATAGATATTTTCCAGCATATTGTATGAGAGTGGCATAAACTCATTTAAATCAGTTTATGTAAACCTACAGCCTAATAGCACTTTTTAAGACAGAAAAATCAGAAGCACTATTCAAATTTTATCTTAAGCACATTCAAAAGGATAATGCGTGATTACTAGGTTGTATGCATTCAAAATCAAGAACATAGCAAGGATGACTATTATCCCTACTTCCGTTTATAGTCATCCTGTAGAAAAATAAGCAAAAGATAAACCAAGCATTTCAGGAAGATGTGACTGGGTATGTGAAAAAAATTTTCACATCATAAATATTAAACCAAGACCGAGTGAATACCATTTGACATTCGATAGATTAAAATTAAGAAATATGATAGTACTAATAAAGATGGTGTGTGTCAAGAAGACATCTGTCACACTGCAGGTGGAATTTTAAACTGATGCACTACTCAGAAAACACTGGCATTATCTTGTACAGTTAGGCACTCACATATCCTAACTATTCTATCTCTACATTTGTACCTTAGGAAAACTTTGCCTATGTGCACCCCAACAGTACATGTACAACAGTTTATTGCAGCCTTATTTGTAACCATCCAAATATCAATGGATAAAGCAATAACCACTGTTGAGACCATGTCACCTTGTCTATAGATTAGTTGTGATTGTACTATTTTTTATGCTAATTGGTGTCTGTTTGTCAATATGTTTTTGTACTTTTATTTAAAAAAAAAACCAAAAAAAAACACAAATGCTTACTGACAAAAATAAAAAAGTAAATTGTGGGTTTTGTAATTTTATTGAACAGGGAGAATGACCTATGTGTAACAATAAAGAGGGACTCTTTAGAAATACAATGATAAAACCAGTCTCAGCTCTACACATAATATGTATGGCTTTTATAAAGTTAAAGAACAAGAAAATCCAAACTCTCATGTAGATAGTCATGTAGAGGTAACATATACATGGTATACACATTTTTGAGGTAAGAGAATGATAAACATTGGGAACAACGATTACTGTCTGACGGGGAATGATGATAAATGGAGAGGAAAGTGTAACACATGAGCGTGTGCAATAAAATAGGTTTTGTAATGTTTTAATTCTTGAGTAAGGGGTTGTCTTGATGTATATTTTATTTACTTGATGACCTAACATAGACTGTTTCATTGTCTGCTACTCATAAATTATCTCTAAATTTAATTGGCTTAAAACAACCATTTTGTCACAACTCTGTAAATTAGTAGGAATCAAGTATGTAGCTGGAACAGCAGCTATCCAGGGGCTGGATAGCTCATTCACACCACTGGGAATTGATGGTAGCTGTCATCTGGAAATCCAGCTGTTGTATGTTTCCCTGTGTAGCCTCTCCAGATCTCTTGGAGGTCTTCCTATGCTTGCTGGCCTTCTTCCTCTCATGACGGCTGGTATCCAAGAAGTAGCATCCTAAGTGTGAGCATTCCAAAAAATGGAAAATAGAAACGAAGACTTCTTGAGGCCATGGCTTGAAAGTCCCAGAACATCATTTATACTACATACTGGCCAAACTAATGTACAGGGACCAGCCTAGATTGAGAAGAAGGCAAAACCCAGAAAAGCCTTTCTTTTTGATTCAGAAGGGGAATGTATACATATGAAAGGAAGACCCGGGTATGGTGATCCAGGCCTATAATTCCAGCATTCTGGGAGATTGAGACAGGAGGATCACAAGTGCCAGCCCTGTCTGGGCAGTGTAGTGATTTAACAAGACCCTGCCTTAAAATAAAAGGGACTGGGGATGTAGCTCAGGGCAAAGTCCCTGGGTTCACCCCTCAGAACTGAAAAAATACATACATATATGGAAAGAAAATGAGTGAAGGAGGGAGGAAGGGAAGAAGGGAAGGATTGTTGGCAGCCATCTTTGGAGGTAAGTTACCATAATGTACCTTCTGGCTAAAGTGAAAACAGAAAAAACCTAAAATCTAAATTGAGTTATTTTTATTTAGACAAAGATATTATAGTCTAACATCTCAGTTTATTGATATTCAGAGTCTTAATCCTGAGTTTAGGTGTCTCATGTATCAATAACTAAATGGTATTTGACTAAGCATCTAGGAACTGATTGAAGTACCTGATTCTACTCAAGTTCCTCTTTACAATTCTGTAAACAAAAGATTTTAATAAACTGCATGCTTTAAGTGAGTGTTCTTTTCCTAAAATCTCAAGTATTTTAATTAAAGATTTTTGTACAGAGCTCCATATATTGCACTGTATTCCTAAAATTGGGGTCATATTCAACAATTTGTTACTCCACCGACAACACCAATGTTGTAAAACTCCACTGAGATAATGAATGTGAAAACACGTTCAAAACAGCAAAAGCATAGACAAGCCAGATACTTCTAACTTCACTTGACTTCTTTGTCTTTATGACCACTAAATCAAAACCTATAAACAAATTAGTTTCTTTTTTTAATAGGTTGTGAATTTTATAGGTACTCATTGGCTGTATTTAGTTAATATTCATTAACATAGTTGATCATTCCCACATAATTATTTCTTAGGTTAAAGTGATAAACTGGGAGCCATTTATTTAAATATATATTTATACAAATTTTCAAGATAAGAATCAACAAACATCATGAGTTTGTAACAGAGTTTTTATCAATACCTTTAATGAAAAGTGATCAGAAAATGCAGTGAATATTTCAATTTTAAAAAATTTCATAGTACAAGATACATTGTCACTGATCCCTTCCCCAAACACTCCCCTCACTTTCTATACCCTCACGGCTCCTGCCGCTTCCCAAAGCAGCGCTGGAAGCCTTTTGTGTCTTTATGGTTGGACTGTCACGGCTGCCTCTTGTGCCCTGAATGAATTCAAAAGTTTACCTTTCATGGTGTGTTTGCACAATGCCAAATCTGTTAAATAAGATGGTATATGAGAATATTTTTTCTTTTTTTTGTTTATTGCTACTATATATATATATATATATATGATTACAGTCGTCATAGAGCACATGTACCTACTATACGTGGTATGTCTTAGTTCCTCTTTTTTCTTTCATTTCCCCTCCCCTCTCCCCTCCTCTTAATCCCTCTTCCCTTCCTTATTTGCAATGCTTTGTTCTCATTTTATTTTCTGTTTTCTCATTTTTTTCTCCTCTCATTCTCCTTTCCTTCAAAACAATGTCTTCCTATTTCACAATATCTGTTATATGTTTTGGCTCTTATTTACACTTTCAGTTTCTCACACCAGAGAAACAATGTGATATTTACAAATGCGTGTCTGACTTATTGCACTTAAGAGTATGGTCTCAAGGTGCATGCATGTAGCTATAACCTCACTGTGTAGCCTAGGCTGACCTCAAAAATACAGTGAATATTTAAATTTTAAAAATGAGTGGTTGAGGTGAAGTAGAAGGTTTCTGACATCAAAGATGATGAATAAAGTAAGGATGGTGGTTCGATATCTGACAATAGGACTTAATGCATAAAGATCGCTGTGAGTTTGTGATAAGTCAAAGGGAATTTAGTAAGTCAACGGTTAATAGTGACAAGGACAGGAAAAATTGTTGCACACAAAGAATATAAGTCTAAATGATAACTACAAGTTTTACAGAAATAAGTGCAATAACCTTGGGTAAGACAAAGTGTTGAGAGGGATATTTAAATATGCAATCACCACTTAAAAGCTATAAAGGGAAAGTGAATTCTTTGAAGAACCAGGTTTCAGTTATGGCCAAATGTGAAAAGAATACTTAAAGAAAGGTTGAACATAAAGGAAAGTGCTGGTTTTTAAGAGTAGAACGCACAGGCTGTCATAGGGATGGTGCTGTGGAGTATTACAGTCAAGAACAAGCTAGGAGTGGGTGGAAAGTAGAGAGTGAGAACAGGAGACAAGGAAAACTTACATCACTGATGAGTGCAAGGTTAGGGGTTACGACAGACTGAGATTCAGGGGTTTGGGGGAGGTTGGATTTGGGGCTAATGATCAGAGGTACTTGGGTCACATACCCTGAGTGAGTATTGTAACAGGTTTTAGTAGCTGCACTAGATAGTTTGGAGATAGGACGGAACGTGGGTAACAATGACAAAATAAAAACATTAAGACTCGAGTAGGAGCATAATCTATAGCTCTGATCATCATGTAGCCAGCCTTGCATTCCAGGGAAAAAACCTATTTGGTGATATTTTGTCTTCTGCATACACTTTTCAGTGTATTTACTTTTGCATCCATACTAATAAGGAACATTAATTTGCAGTTTTCTTTCCTTTTACTGTCTTCATTCAATTCTGGTATCAAGATTTCACTAGTTTAATAAAAATGAGGTGGGGATTATTGTATCTTGTCTGTTCTCTGAGGAAGACCATATACAGTGACCTTTTGTCAATTGGATAGAATTAACTTGTAAATCTAGACCTTGTGTTTTTTCGGGGGAGGTAATATTTTCTAACTACTCTTCTGGCTTCTATATTAGTTACAGGATTATTCAGACTTTTCGTTTTTCTCGTGTCAGTTTTGACTGATAAAATATACTTTTCTAAGTATTTCTTTTCAGATGTATTTGCATTAAGTTGTTCACAGTGTTTTATATCTTTTTTATATTTTTGTTTTAAAATTTTTCTAATATTGTCTATACTTCTTTCAGTTCTATCTCATCCTATACATCAGTCCAACAGATATTTCTCTCTTCTATTGGTCTAAAGAATCAGCTTTTGGATTTTTCTATAGAATTTATATATTATTGATTTTTTGTCTTATTTATTCATTTTTGTATTTTGTCAGTGTCTTGGTTACTTTACTCTCGTTGCTGAGACAATATACCCAACACCCAAAATGAAGAAAGAAAAGGTTTATTTAGCTTACAGTTTGTGGAGGTTTCAGTCCATACTTGGCTGGTTCTGAGGCACAGTGGCACATAGCAGAGGGCAAACGTTCATGGCAGCACACAGCCAGCAAAAGGGAGAAATGGCTGGAAGCAACCTCTTTTCTTCCCTTACACTGTAAAGAGCCTACCCCCACCCAGGGGGCGTGTAGCTCTCACACAATCTCCATGCCCTCCTCTTCCACAAGCTCAGGATGTGTACAAAGTAAGCACCCCGGCTTCCTGCTGAATCACATAGTTAACCTTTTAAACTCCCCAAGTTGGCACAATGTATCAACCATAACAGTTAGTTTACCTTTTTTGCTTCTGTTGCTGCTGTGCCTGCTCCTGCTCTTCCTTCTCTTGCCTCTGCCTCTGCCTCCTCTTCCTCCTTCGTCCTCTTCCTGTTCCTCTTCCCCTCTTCCTCCTCCTCCTCTTCCTCCTCCTTTTACTTCTCCTCCTGCTCCTCCTGTTCCCCTTTTCTCCCTATCCTCCTCTTTCCTCTGCTCCTTCTTCTTCTTCTACCCCTTGTTTGCGAGTGTGCGTGTGTGGATGGGAGTTGCTAGTGATAGAACTCAAGTTCCTCCCCACACAAGGCATGCACTCTACCAGTAAACTACAGCTCCAGCTCTCGCTTACTTCATTTTCTTAATTTATTGAGTTGAATACTCAGATTGTTTATTTTCTTCTTTTGTAGATTATGTTTTAATAGTAAAGCTTTCCTTTTCATTCTATCCATGAATTTTTTATGTGAAGGAGTTTCATTTTATTTCAGTTGTAAGAATTTTAGATTCCCAGTATAATTTATTTCTTGACAAAGGAATTTAGAGATGTTGTGTATTTGATTTAAAAACAAAAACTACATTTATTAATTTCTAGCTAATTGCTCTTTGATTCTAAAATATGACCTTATATCATCCCCATGTTTTAATTAACCTTTGAAAATGTTCCTCATGTGTTGGAAAAAAGTGGTTATGTTGTTAATTGTTAGTTGCAGTGTTTTACATGTTTCTTAGATATAGCTTGTTAATTATGTGGTTAATATCTACGTATATACTAGTTTTTGCTATTTGACTGAGATTAAATGAACTGTATTGAAATCTCTGGTAGTGAACTGTCACATTCTCCTTGTACACTTCAATTTTTACTGACATATTTATGACATTATATTAGGAATATTTATAAAATTGTTAGATCTGCCTAATGAAATGTACAATTTTATCATTATTGAGTGACTATCTCTATATTTATTAATTCTTCTTCTTAAATTTATTTATTATTAACTTTGCAATGTTTCATTTTAAAATTATATTTGCTTAATATAGATTTTCCATCATTTTATATTCTATTTTTCTCTATCTTATGCTTTAAGTGTATCTCTTTTGAGTACCAAGTATCTGAGTTTTTAAAAAAGTGCAATTAGGGAATATATACCTTTTAACTAGTAAATGTAAAGTATTTATTTTTGTTACTATTACTATGTTTAAAATTATTTGTACTTTAAATTTCTACTCTGGAAATGACAATAGTACAGTAAGTCTGATTTCCAATAGGTAACAATTCACTGCTGTCCTTTAGGAAGAGCCAAACGGAAGTTTAAGAGTTCTTCCCACTCCACCAAAATATGGTTTTGAAAAGTCCCCAGTCTCCTAAAATACTTGAAGAAGGCAAAAACAATTTGGAGGAAAAAAATTATTGGCAAGAATGACATCTGCATTTATTTTTAATAAAAAGTAAATACAGTATAGAGCTATGGCCTTATTCTCCAAACTTTGTGGGACTTACACAATTTATTATGTAAGTCTCTATGATTCAAGTGATCAAGCAAATTTAATGTGATGTGTAATCATCACTGACCATTGAAAATGGATCTAATTTGTTAAAACAGGAACCCTGCAGGAGAAATAATTTTGTGTTGTCGGCAAGAAGCAAAGGAAACTCTCTAAAGTGAATTGTTTTGGAGATAATGTGTTTAAAATAAGCTAGATGTGAATATGTGCAAACTTTATGAATTGGGAATGATCACTGAGAAATAATATAGTCCAGGATGTAACACCTGCTTTTATGAAATACTATTTTTAAGAGCATTTTCTTATATACTGAGGCAAAAATGAAAAAGTCCCTCAAAGGTAAACAGACATGGACAATTGTTATAGTTGAAGGCCTCAGGTAATCATAAAATTTAATATTTTCTTTAAGTGCTATTGGTCAAGTAATGAAAATCTGTAAAACTGATACCACTATGTACTTTTACCTTGCTCTTTCTGTCACAGCCACACCCTCTGTCTTAGTTGTTGGAGTTATGGGGTTTTCCCGAATCTCAAAAAACTTCGTTTACTTTTCTGTTTTTTTCTTCTATAGAACCAACACATAGACCTGGAATATATTAAGATATGTCATAGAAAATGCTGAATTGGGTTGCTAATGCATTCTTTGTGTTAGCGATTGCTAGGTAAGAAGTATGATATAAAAGTACAGGAGTTGGGATTAACAGGCCCAAAGGTTAAGTTCAAGCTCTGTATCTTGCTGTATAAACTGGGACAAGTCAACGTGCCATGAACACCTCAGTTTCTTCACCCTTGAACAGAGTGTTGTTAGCACTGTCTGCCCATTACATAGGGCAGTATTATTTGCATAATCCCTCAAATGCAAATGTAAAGTGAATACACAGTCTCCAGTTTAATGATATGTTGACTTACATTTTTAAAAACTTTATAATGGTGCAAAAGTCACATGGGTGGAGTAGAAACCTCTCTTCAAATTCTAAATTCTGGTATTTTCTTGCATGTGATTCTCTTTCATGATGCCAGCTGCAAGACTCAGTCAGCCATTCAATCATGAGGGTACACAGAAAGTCTCTACAGTATGTTGTGTTGCTAAGGTCTGTTATTGGGTGGGTTAGATGTGTTAAGTGTATTTCCAGCTTGCGATATTTCAGTTTATGCTGAGTTTTAGGGAATTATGTTCAGAATCATCCATATACTACAACACAGCATAAAAATGTTTGATATGTTATCTGGGGCCTCTAAGGTTACTATTTCACAGCATGGATCATATTGTCCTGACATGAATTCTGTATTAATAATGAATGTACATAGTTTTTGGCTATTATAGATATTTCAGGAATTTAGTATTTAACTTGAAGTGTTTTATTTTTATAACATGAAAATAAACAACTGTTCATTATGAAAGTATTTGCTCTTTAATAATTTCAAAATTTTCTTATTAAAGATACAAGTTATTAAAGTAGTACCTATATTGAAGGATGAAGTTTAAATGACTATTGTGTTTATATACTTCCACAATTTTTGTATATATATATATATAGAGAGAGAGAGAGAGACAGAGAGAGAGAGAGAGAGAGAGACAAAATTATATGTACTACATCAATTTTTTAAAAATCCACTTGCTGTAAAAATAATTGTTTTTATTATAAACCTGCATATCTTTATCTAACTTTATGTCAGTACCATTTTGGTCTTTATACTCTCTTCAGGTTTCAAATTTTTAATTAAGGATCAAACTCTTGAAAATTGTGTAATAAAATACTACTGTTGAGTTTACATTCTTTTGAAAGAAAAACTTTTTGAAGTGTTTGGAAATATAGTTCTGTATACAGTTACTTTACTCCCTGTAAGTCTCAGGTCAACAAAAAGAATGTCTGTATCTCCAAATATTTCAGAATGTAAATAAAAACTCTTTGAAGTTTTACTACTTTTCATTTGTCTCACAGATATACTTGGAGAAATTTTCAGCTACATGGCTAATAGTCTTGGGATTCCCCACTCATAGTCCTTCGTGAGTCAGGCTAGTGTGAATGGAAGACTGGGAGTTGTATTCCACATTAGGAAGCTATGGGAATGGTTTGAACGACAGAGAATGGTAATTCAGCTCACATAAACGTACAATAGGACAGGAGACAAAAGCAGACATTTATAGAGAGAGGTAAGTTATTCTTGGCTGGGGGTGGTTTTTTGCTTTCTCAATGATACTTGGCAGTGTCTGAAGACAGTTTCAGTTGTCACAACTGGGGAGGGGTGCTACTGGCATCTAGTGGACAAAAGCCAGGGATACTGGTAGTCAACCTACAGTACGCAAGATAAATCTCCACAGTGAAGAATTATCTGGCCAGGGATGTCAGTAATTGTTTCAGAAGCTTAGGTAGAATCTGGAGCCACCAAAGTGCATAACAGAATACACAGAGGCCAATGGGGTGACTGACCTAAGAAAATCCTCTTATACTGGGCCATGCTGAGAAACTCAAGAAAATATGACTGAGAGAAGGAATGGTCACAAAACAAAGAAGAATCTGGAGAGTGATGCTATGAAAACTAATTAAGAAAAAAAATTTCAATTTGAGAGTGATTGTCAGGATTCACAGGGTCCTAAATCATGTAAGGTAGATTTTAGAGTTTAATGTATTTGGTGGGTAGGTGAATGCGTTGGATCTCTTCCATTTGCCTCTCACTTTCTTCTGCTTGGTAGTTTAGAAAGACATTTACCTTTCAATGGATATATTGTCATAAAATGTTTAATAATTTCTTACCCAGGGGAACATGAGTGATGTGTATCAGTGGGGGTGGACCTATGGCATGTGTGCTGCAGCGGGCTGTTTGTTATCACCCAAGGGTCTAAAAGGTTCTTCATCACTGGTATAGATGAATTCAAGCCTGACTACCACATAATTAGCTTCTGTTTACATAAATATCTCCTTAATGTCATATTTATTACCGTGGGCACCATTTTACTTCATGTATGCCTGTTAATAATTACTATTCAGTCATTGTGGCACACACCCGTACTATAATCCCAGAATTCTGGGAGGTCAAAGCAGGAAGATCACAAATTTGAACTCAGAGTGGGCAATTTAGTGAGACCCCATTTTAAATAAGATTTTTTAAAAAAGGGTCTAGAGATGTAGCCCAGTATGAAGGCCCTGGGTTTAATCCCCAGTAGAGTAAATAAATAAATAAGTAAACAAACAAACACTAACATTTGAATAGTACTTGTCAGGCACTGTCCTAAAAAGCTTACATGATTTACCCATTCTTCCTTTACAATAACCCAGTAAGGACGTGCTTCTGCTACCCTCGTTTCACAGGTAAAAACAGGCAAAGTGAAGTTAATTTTCCCAGTCTGAAAAAGCAAGTGGATGAGTTCAGATCTAAGAAGTCTGGCGCTGGTGCCCAAGATAACTCATCGCCACAATACAAGCATAGGCAAACATGCAGATGCCTTTATCGCCTCTTGCTCATAAAGCTAATTGTTCTGTTTACTTTGAACTTTCTGATGTCAAGGACACCACACAGCATACTGCAGATCATCAATAAGTATTTTGAGAATAAATGACTGAGCTTCTCAACTTACAAGATACTTTTGCTATTCCTTACCAATTTTCTTCTTGCCTTTCAGCTAATGCTTTGGGCTTTTCTCTATATATAAGGGGTTTGTTGTGAGACATGTAATGACATTTTAAATATGTACCTTTAAAACTTCATTTATTTGCTGAGACAAAAATGATCTCTTCTACCAAATACAATATCTGCTTGAGTGTTTACGTGATCCAGGATTCCTGCCACAGTAAACTCCAGCATTCTAGTCAAATCCTGCCTTTTGTGCCGCTCTTCCTGATGAGTGTCTCCATCAAAGCTTCCCCCTGACAGCCCTTAGTCACCGAGGGCTTATTTTGCGGATGGTTGCTATCATCACTCCGTGTCCGCCCGGGTGCCGCCTAGTTACTTTTGTTTTGGCAATTATGGGTTAAATACATTCCTCGGCTGAGTCTTGCTTAAGCTTGCTAGCTCTCTATTGGAAATTAAAGTATGGTGGGTCATTTCGTACAAGAGTAACGTTTTCAAAGCACTCATTTTTATCTCTTTTGTGTTTTACATCAATGAGACTGTTGGTGTTTACTCTTTTCTGCCTTTAGCCTGCGACACAGCATTACACTGCAGTTAACACTGACTAGTGATTGAAAAGAATGTATATTTTATTTTGTCAATATTGTTTCCTTTTGAGATATTTGGCCATCCTTACTCACCGGCTTGCCACCATTCTTTAAGTATTTCTGGTCCATGGAATTAGTGTCAATCTAAAGAGCTATTATAGGAAGGAAATTTTGAATTATATATATGTTATGGAAGGATTCAATATTTTGCTGTAGGTCTTAAGCCTAGTAATTCCTTGGTAGTGAACCGGCATTAATACATTTGCTAGTTTTTGCTTGATAGGAGAAAACATGCTGAACTATTTTTGAAAGCCTCTTACATAATGATCCTGCGTGCCTCCCTCCTAGCACTTTCTCTCCCTGTGATATGCTTATTACTCATCAACTTAGAAATAGGCCATAGGGTATTTAAACACAGTTCCAAGTTTATAAACAGAAATAAAGATTTGAGATTTGAGATGCCTGTACAAAAACATTAATAACGTGCGAGTGACTGATCAGTGCGATTTAGTGCAAGTGAAAAAGCCTATCTTACCTATCTCGGTATCAGTACCACATAGTACAAACAGCCGACCTTCTTTTCCTCCTCACTGTTCCTTTACTCCTTTTCTCTGTTCCTATAGTCAGAATACAGAATTTTGTATCCCAAGAAGGATATAAAGCTAAATTTGAGGATGTACTGGACTTGAGGGATAGTTAAGATTCAGGGCTGGAGGAGGTTTCCTACAGTGAGGCTTTGAGGAAGCTAGTGACAGAGTTTGAAGGAACAGTCACTAGTATGGCAGGCAAACAGGCAGTGTATGGTCAGAGCCAGAAGGCACTCAGTAGGGCAGGAGGTAGTGAACTCTTAACACATGCCCATGGAAGACTGAATAAAATAGAGAATACGAATTAGCCATTGACACAGGGTATGGGGATGTATGCCTGAATCCCTGCACTTGGGAGGCTGAGGCAGAAAGATCGCCATGAGTTCAAGGGCAGCCTGAAATACACAGTGAGAGCCTGTTTTTAAAAAAGAAAAGATTTAACCATGAAGTTTGATGAAACTATAATTATACTTAAAGTGCTAGGGACAAAAGCCTGACTGGAATGGGATGAAAACATTGGGACATGAGGGATAACCGTGGTGACTGCAGAAATCTCTTTTGCGTGTGTAAAGAAAACCAGAGAAATGAGCGGGGGCTGGAATTTTACACTGTAAGTGTGCATATTTTAAAAGGTGGAGAATTTTTAAAAACTCATTTATAAGACTGTAAATAACAACATAAAGAAAAGGAGAAATAGATGATGCAGAGAGGAAGAGGATAACTCCAAAAAGTACTGCATAGGTGAGGAGAGAAATATTACTGCACAGGTGAGAGGACAGGACACACAGCTTGATCAGCTGGAAGCAGATGGCTACACAGACACTTCTTCATCATAACCTCAGTAGAAGCATTATTTACCTGCACAGTTTAACCTGGTGATGAGAAGGCAGCGTAGGTCTCATCTGGTAACTTGTATTTTCTCAGTGAAGCATGAGCAAGATGAAATGTTTGGAGCGGGAGGAAGGGGTAAGAAGGCTCATGGAAGGACCGAAAGCTGTAAAATAGTCATTTAAAAGAATGGAGACTAAAATGCATGGCACATGTCTGGTTTGAACATTAGGTTGCCAGGGAGAAATGTGCCAACCTGCTTTGCGCACTCATCTCCCAGGGACCCCCTGCCTGGGTAATTGTCGAGCACCACACCTTCAGTTGTGGATCATGTTGCTTCAGCTCTCACTCACTAGTATTTTTCTACTCTGATGTACACACCTAGAAATTTCTTTTTTCGTTAGATAATTTGTGCATTTAAACACATTTTAAAATTATACTTTATTTTGTACTTCTGTGTGTTTGTCTAGGAGAGCAGATTTCTATATGTTTGCAAAGGAAATATGTGAAGAACTTGTACCTCATTTCTCTGAATCAGCTTCATTGTTTTAAAAATAGGAATGTACCATCTATATGCAGATTTATGGTTTTCAAGTAGACAAGCTTCATGTAAAATACCAGCTAATAATTGGCAATCAATAAAGGCCAACTGGGATTATTACTACTACTAAATATTATTCCTTCATCCAGAGACTATGACCTTGCTTCCATCCTGCCTTTTTAATACATGCAACTTTTTTACAATGTAAATGTGGCACAATGTTTATAAATTTCCTTTTTATTGATGTGATTGGAATATAAGGTATTTTATTGAATGAAAGCTTTTTTGTATTGTGAGCCTTATAAAGTTCTAAAGAGCTTGATAATGTGATATTAAAGCAACAGTAGACTTCATATATAAAACTTATTCTCATATTTTATTCTTGTTACAGAAGCAAAATTACAATTAATAATCTAGTTTGCAGGGGACAAATAAAGTAACACTAGAAAATGAGCAAGAAATTTAAAAATACACACAACTTGAAAGAGATTTTGAAAACCAGCATACAGGTGTTATCTACATTCTCTCTGTTTACTAGTGATACTGCTAAACCCTACAGTGCTTTTGTAGTAAAGCAGTCTATGAATTGGAATAACTCATGCTAAAAGTGCTAAAGACACAACTTTAGTGCCAGTCTTCTTTTCAAAGTTACAATAACCATGTCTGTATTTAATATTCTCTAAAGGAATATGGGTACTACCAAATTCAATGTTCAATGTGTAAAGGATAAATACGCGAAATTGATCTAGCGACTCTTTACTCCGTATCTTCTTCCATGTTGGCATCCTCGGTGGCATGCATTTCTCTCTCTGGTAGTAACCCATACTCATTTAGGAAAGACTCCACATCCCCAGCAAAAAATTCTTCAGCAAACTGTTCGGCAACACTGATAAAATTGCTCATGAGTTCCCCGCCTTTGTAGACAAGCAGTGTGGGAAGCACCTCTAAGGAAAAGCGGTCTCCAGCACCTGTCTTGGAGGCTTTTATCTTACAAAATTTGACCATAGGGTATTCTGCTGCGAGACATGTTAAACTACTGTTTAGGGCATCACAGCCCTTAATGCCATCTTCGTAAATGTGAACGACAATGGTGGTGATCTTCTGCTCCTTTTCAATCATTTCTAAGAATTGCTCCCCGGTTTCCAGCTCATACAGAAACCCGTACCTAGGCCCAAAGCTCAGCTTCTGATGCATATCTTGCATGCACTGCCGCCGATATTTACGGAGACAATTTTCATCTTCTTTGTCTTGATTGATGAGCTCATATTCTTGTATGCTTATCTGAGAATATGTGAAAGAGGTTGTGGTGGTCATTCAACCCGAAATGCGTGTTTCTTATATACAACAAACCTATCCTCAGTTCTAGGACTTTGTGTTTGTTTCTCCACCTGTCCTTACCACCCCCTCCCCACTCCTTATATAGCTTTATTCCACTCCATTCAAGTGTTTGTTCAAATGTCATCTTTGATCATTTAAAAGAACCCTCACTCAACACTCTCCATTCTATATAGTATTACTCTATAGCAATAAATACAGCCTGTCCTTACATTATGTATTTGATTGCTTCATGGGAGTTTTTCTAGCTAACGTGTTCAGTTGTGGAAAGCACTTTGTCCCCTTCACTCATCCTCAACATTTGCTTTACACATGGTACATAGTAGGAGTTCAATAGTTCTCTCACGGTTAAATTCACAAAGAGCTATTCCTGAATGCCGCGGAACAAGAGGCTCATCAGCTCAGTCAGAAATATGCTAGGTAACAACCCCACTTTGATGAGAAAAACCCAGCAAGGCTCTGTTCTGGGGTGGCTTTCATCAAAAAGAAAAAATCATAATGCTCAGTACACACACACATGCTTAGTGTGTCCCTGACAAAGGCCTCTAGACTTCAGTGTTCCCTCCATAAAGCTATTAAGATCTTATAGTTTACTCTTTTAATAGGTAGGATGCAATTTAAACAAGACATATTCGCTACTATTCAGAGTTCAGAATGGCTAAAAATGGCTGGAGCAGCAGCACCATCACCGCCTGAAAACTTGTCGGATGTACAGATTTCCGGCACCGCCAGGTTTGGTGAATCAGAGCCTGTAAGGGCTAAGTAATCCAGGTTTTCAAAAGCCTTCTAGGTTATTCTCACCCATTGGCTTAAACGTTCATGAGGAAAGACCTAAATTCCATCTTCCAAGACTGCTGCTTTTAATTGTGACTAAAATCTAAAATGATCACCCTTTATAATATCTACTCCATTATGAATGCATTGAGTAACATGTTTAGCACACCCTCACCTAACAACAAAACAAAACACACAACAAAAGAACATTGGAACATTTGCCGTATGAGGCACTATTACACGTAGAGCACCCCACAGATGTGGAAATCGAAACGGGACACATCTGCTGATGTCTTATGGTTATGTAACCAAACAACAGCAATTTTTACAGCAGAGGGAAAAAACCCTAAGAAACTAATTTATGGAAAATCTGTTATGTCTTAGGCATCTTACATAGATTATGTTACTTAACCTTCACAACAGACCTCTGCAACAGATATGTTACTGTCATTTCCATAGAAAGACACTGAGATTCAGTTTAAGTAGATGCATAATGTTTTTATTATTTTCCTGTTCCTGCATCATGTTTGTTTGCCTCATGTTTTTTCATAGCTTATATTTTTCTCTTAATATTCTTGTCCCAATTTTATTTGCTTTAGCCCTATAGGTTATATGTTTTGTATAATCCTTAAATTGCTACCATAGTCTTGTTAATTTAATAAGAGGAACACACAAACACTGATTTGAAAATATATTTGAGCATTCATATGAGAACTTGTTCCCTTGACATATTTAGGTGAATATGTAGATACTTAGGCATTCAGATACATTTCTAGCACTTGCCCTTAGCACAAAATCTTTAATAATAATGTCTCATGTGTGTATAGTATTTTACAGTTCAAAACACTTTCTGTGCTTCTTTTTTTTCTTCACATTTGTCCAAAACAAGTGGAAGTTGAGTTCTTACAATTTCTCAAATGGAAACTTTAATTGTGTCACCCACATTGCACAGTGAGTAAGGAATCAACCTCTGTCCCTCACCCCCCAGAAATCTTAGACTTGAAGATCATTACCATGGCCAAAAGCCTTGGGCTATGGCATATTTCTGAGTTTACAATGTCTGTTGAGACACAGTATATGATACACATACACTGACTTGTAGATAAAGAATCCACTAAAGTAATTTTTTCTCCACAAATGGGAATCACTTTCTGGTTTCCATTACTATTTTTGTTACATAATAAATGCTAATTATGATTCAAAAAATGACCTAAAAGCTAAAGAAAGGAAATAATACTGAAATTCTACCTCTTTAATGCTCTAATAATTTTCTTTAATATTTTAGAGATGACGTAGACATTTTACAATTTAAATGAGATCTTTTTAAAAAATAATACTCTTTAAGAGAACTATAAATATCTTTTTTTAAGTAGGAATTTTTTCTAATTACCTTCTTCTTTTTCTTTTCCTAGCATCTCATCTTTTCAAATTACTAATGTCATCTTGTGTCTCTCTTCTTTTCTACATTCAAACTCATTTGCTTATGGCCATGTAAGCATACAAATATGCAGAAATGTCCTTTTTACTGCTCTGGAACATAGAATCATTTATCTAATTTAAAATTCTCTGTATTTTGCATTCTCACATTGTGAAAATGTTCCTAAGTCAATTCATATATTTGTAACTTGTTCTTTCAACATGCCTGTTTTACTTAGAACAGAATACCTTGTAGGTATTCATTCATTTCTGCTTTTCTTTGCCAGCATAAACTATACGGTAATAAATATATTTTGTATCTTTCTTCTTTCTTTTTTTATAGTACTTGGGAGCAAACCTAGGGTCTTCATCCTGAGTACAGTTCCAACACTTTTTTACTTCTCACTTTGAGATAATGTCTTGGTAAATAGTTAAATTGCCTAGAATGGCTCAAACCTGTGATCTTCCTGCCTCAACCTCTCAGAGTTCTGGGCTTACAAGCGTGCAGCATCATGGGCTATTTGACAATATTGTAATGTAGTTTACAGATTTAGAGTGACTTAGCCTAGAAGACATACTGTCAATTATCCATTGCTAACTTTTGCTTGTCTTACCTTTCTGTGCACTCTTTCTTTTGAATCTTTGTCATCTCTACTTTGAGAAGACATTTGCCTGAGGATCTCCTTCTTGCTAGACCGGACTGATTCATCGTCTTCACTTTCTAGTTTAAACTTTCTCCAATCGTTTATTACTCCTTTGGGCCCTGGAATAAAATTTTAAAAATTGTTTCTCTCTTTATTTCCAGAAGAGCTTTTTGCAAAATTGAAATTTGTGTTAAGTATTGCCATGAGAATAGACTTGTCATCTCCTGCATAAGAAACAAACATTTTATTTGGACTGGAAATTCCCTACTGTTCTCCTTGTAAAATTTTTCTCTCCGATTAATCTTGTTCAATGGGTGTTGGCAAAGAATCTTAAACATTTGCATTAATTAAAATATATATTATGCACTGTGCACTAGTAGCAAAAGTTTAAGGTAAAGACATTAAAATCAGAATACATGGAAAAAACTAAAATTAGTAAAAATAGCACTTTCACTACTTAAGAAAGAAACTTATCAATAAACTAACATTGGTGCTATACTATTAATAAAGGAAAATAGACTTGTTGGGGAAGCAATCATAGCAGTAGTACTTAAAAGACAGGCAAAGAAGAGACCTGATCTCAATTAACAAAACTAAAATGGTTTTAAGAAAATAATTCCATATCTATCCAATTCCCTCTAAGATTCTAAGACTCTTTCACACATATAGAAAGGATAAAATTTGCATAGTTAAGAAAAATTACAGTAGTTAAATCAAAGATGATCCAACTGGAAACTATTCAGTTACTCTGAAAAATAAAAGTGGTTAAAAGCAAATCTTAAATTCTTGAAAACATGTGATATTAAACTGAAGATCTTTTGCCCACTGAAGTCTCTCCACACTTTCAATATTATATTCTATAATACAGCAGTTAAGGTAGAGTTTGAACCTGACTGACTTTGGGATCTGCCTGGAAGATCCATGGAGCACACACCAGGTATATCTGGTGAATCACAGAGGCGTGGCCTTGAGGTCTGGGTGTGACCCCCACCCCTCTGCTGCGGCCCTGCTTCCCCTGGTATGCTTTCTGGTGGCCAGGAGCTCAGCAGCTTTGCCCTGCTGCGCCCTGCTATCAGGAGGTTTCTGCCTGGCAGCTAGCCAGCCACATGCTGAGTCTCAGAAAACCATGTGCGTGTCCTTTAAACTGCAGCAGAGTATTGCATGTCAGCAATGGGAAGCCTGACTAATGCAACCAGTGTTCATTTTCTTCCTCATATTGTCTAGTAATTTATTTATATATGAATTATACATTTGAGGTAAATTTTTTATCTCTATATTAATTATATTTAGTCAATCAATGCCTTTTATTTTCTTGAGCAATCTTCCAGATATTCTGTGCATATACAAAATATATATGTGGGTAAGAAAGAAAATATTTGTCCTCTTGTTTTCTTCAGCTGGTTTGGCTATAATACACACTTGTCCTTACTGTATTTGCTCTTCATAATGTACCTTGGAGATTTTTTTCATATGCATTGAAAGGCTTTTCTTTCAAAAAAAATGGAGGTATAGTATTCTACTGTAGAGATATTTATAATTTAACAGTTTCTTACAATTGTGCATTATTGTTTCCACACGTTATATGTGACATATGATGCTGAATTCTGCACAGTTATGCATAATGACTCCATCAATAAAATTGCTTGGTCAAAGAGTGTTTAAAATTCTAATTTTAATTGCATCCATTTACCTATAAAAGCCCTGAGTTTATCTTTTTTATAGCTGAATAATACTCCACAGTATAAAAATAGCACATCTTTTTATCCATTCCGCAGTGGATGGGCATTTGGGTTGTTTCCCAGATTTAGCTCTGACAGATTGCGTGGCTATAAACATGGGGGCACAGATGTCACTGTGGTATGATGTTTTCAGTTCTTCTGGATAAATACCCAAAAGGGAAATAGCTGGGTTGAATGGGACCTCTAATTTTAGTTTTTTGAGGAATCTCCATGCTGATTTTCACATTAGTTGCACCAGTTGACATTGCCAACCAACAGGGGAGAGCTCCTTTTCCCCACAGCCCCTCCAACATTTGTTATTGGTTGATGTCTTGATGACAGCCATTCTTTCTGGGGTGAGATGGAATCTCAGTGTTGTTTTAATCTGCATTTCATATGTGAACTAAATCAGATCCACATGCGTAAACATCCTATTGTCTCCCTAGTGTGAGAACCTGAAAGAGGAAATAGGTACAATAGATATTGTGAAGGGGAAAGAAATTGCTGGAAGAGAAGCAATGACTGGGATGAGGGAAAGGAGAAAAGAAAGAAGGAAGGGAAAAACATATATATATATATATATATATATATATATATATATACAAGGATAGCTGGGATAACTGTACTGCTGATGTCTATTGGTTTATTGAAAGGAGCAGTTAATGTTTACTTTTTTCTTTTTAACTTTTTTGACCAATTTTTCATGCTTATATCTGGCAATCTGAACAACTAATTTGAAGACAACAATATGCAGTATAGAACCATTGTTGAATTCCTCTCATCTTGTTTTGTGAAACTCTGTACTGTTTCTAAACTTTAAATTATTTTTTATTCTCTTTAAAAAACAACAACAAAAAATTCTAATTTTGATGTTGTTAGACTGGGCCTACAGAGTTTGCACCAGTGTACGCTCCTGTCAGCAGTGTGTGAGCATGTCTAATTCCAAAAGCGTATTACTGAACATTTTTACCCCTTTGAAATCTATGAGAAGAAAATACATTTTACCAAATTTCTAACTTTATGTCTTTTTTTACACCTCATTCCTGAGGTAAATAGGTCATTTAATCTTTGCCCTTTATCTTGTTTGAGTGTTGGTTTTTCCTTATTAATCTGTAGGAGCTTTTAATATATTAAGATATAGCCCTTTGTCTATTGATGTTTGTGCAATTTGTTAATTTTTTTTGTTTTTTAAAAAATGTGCTCTTGGGGGCTGGGGATATAGCTCAGTGGAATAAGAGCTTGCCTAGCAAGCGCAGGGTCCTGAGTTCGATCCCCAGTACCGCAAAAAAAATAAAAAATAAAAAATAAATAAATAAATAAATAAAAAATGTGCTCTTGGTAACTTTTACCAGACAGCAGATATTTCCTTTGTTTTTAATTTCCTTTCTTCTTATTTTTCCCTCCTTTTTTCTCTTTTTCCTTTCTTCTATTGATTTTTATCAATTTTTAAAAAAAATTTAAGTCATACTTAGATATTCATCACATAGCCATTGTGTAATGTATTCTCATGTATTTTGTTTAGTACTAGTGTGAAATTAATTTAAACTTCTCAGTTAAATTTAAAGCCTTCAATCCATACTGAAAAGTACAAAGAATTACTAGTCAAATGAGATTCAACAGCATTGAAGAAAGTTGAGTTTTAAAATTTAAATCATGTTATTTAACTCTTAAACTCTCAGTGGAATATAGACAGCCACCTATAATTTAACAGATTAAGAGAACAGGCACTAGATGAAATGAAGTTTTAGGTTTTTTGGAGGAAAATTTTATCATTCTTTTTGTTTTTTCAGATTAACAAAATAAAATACTTATTTATTTTTGGTCTATGGTTTTTAAAGTGTACTGAAAAAAAGTTTATTGATTGGGGAGAGTGTAAGTGTCCTATCTGTATCCTAGATAGATAGATTTATAGTTGGCTAGGAAGAAGTTATCAATAATTATTATTGTTATTATTATTGTTGTTCTCACCCTTTGACATTAAGATTAAACTGTTCTATGAATTATATCAATTTTAATTAATTAATTTACACTCTCAAATATTTTTTAGATTATTCTGTCTTACCGGTGAAGATATCACTGAAGTTCAATAATAAATATCACCAGTAAGAGCATTTGCTATTTATAGATTGAATCTTAACTTTATAACTATTTTTTCTTCTAGCTTTACTTACCTGTGTGTGTGGCCTGTCCTTCAAAATCTTCCTCCAGACTTTGGCTTTTGGCTTCTTCCATTTTAGGAACTGGATTTGACACAATCTATAGGATGAAAACTGTTAAAAATAATTGAATTAGTATGTATAAAGTGCTTAGTTCCTTGCATACAGCAAATGTTCTCCAGTCTGTTGGATAAAATTTTTAAAAAATAACTTTTATATGTGTGTACACAATGTATCTGTAATTTAAAAGATCAACATCTGGCCTGCAATGATATTATTAGTGCCTAAAACTTCCAATTTGGCTTTAAAGAATTTACAATAAGAACAGGACCATGACGGATGTAGGTGATAGCATCTCCGTGGGACTGGAAATTGATGACGAAGACGAAAACACAGGAAAAGCTGCGACCAAGCAGTTCCTAATAGCGGAATCTCGGAGGTGGCCTATGTGTACAGGGAATATTACTCTGTTATAAAGGGTAAGCTTGGGCCACTTTTAGAAAAAAGGATGCACCCTGGGATCATAATGTTGGGAGAAATAAATCAGACACACAAGTTTAAATATTGCATAGTTCCTCTCATATGAGAAACCCAAAATAGAACTAAATCCAAGAGCAAAAGAAAGACACAGTAGAAAACAGGGAGACATCTTTTGCAAATGCGAAGGGGACCAAGAGACGGTGGGAAGAGAAAGGGAGGATGGGGAAGCGCGAGGGAAATGAGGGGGTGAGTGCAAGAAGAATTCAACGGTGCTGTGTACAGCTTCTCGCGATAAATGTAATTACTATGTACTGTACTGTAAATGTTACTAATACAAATTTTATAAAGAAAAGCTGCCACCTTCGCCAAAATTTACTGTGGTTCAAAGGAGTTACTGTATCTTCCATCTTACACAATCACTAAAAGCTCTGATATTCTTTTTATAGATTTGTTTTAATCAATAAAAATAATAGACTTATTTTAGTTTTAATTAATAAAATAAGCAATATGTAAAATTATAATTTGATGACTTTTGAAAGAATATTATTTATTTAAAAGGGCATTACCAAACTTTTCAGAGAAAAATGTAAAAAGGTAATTTGGACCAGAAATATAGTTTAAAATACAGTTCTCCCAAGTTAGGGTTTTATTTTCCTCTTATTTTAGGATTTTAATTTTTTTTTGTTTTGTTTTATAAAATTTTTAATGTTAATTAAAATAATGGCTTATGTGTGATAATTCTCAAATTTCCCCTTACGATACTTCCAAATGCAGTACTGTAATTGTCAAGAAATAAAGTGAGATGAATATAAATGAGCCTGCTTGTCCTCGTGTCACACGTGCTAGTGACCACTTCATCGTCCTCACCTTTGTTCACATCATGCTGTGATGACAATTGGCAAAAAGTCAAATTTCCTGATGCAGTCTAATTAGAGTATCTGGTTTAGAACTGATTTGTAGACTCTCGGTGTTCCGAAACAAGGACTTTGTTGTCGAGACTACCCACTGTATTTTATTGGTAGATTTTCAAATAGTGAGATCAGCGCTCCACGGTACCCTAGACTGACTTCTGTTCTAGAAGTCAAGAACTTGTACAAGAATTTTTGGTACATATTATTATATGATTTTCTCCACTACAATAAGTTCTCTGAGGACAGATTTCTACTTGCTGTCTTCTTATAATTGTATCACATTAAATATCATTAAGTACTTCATAAATGACAGCAGCAATAGTTTTTGAAAGCAACTAGGTGGCAGGTACTTTATTTATGTACATTATTTTAAAATCTTACAAAACTATGTTCCTTGTTTTTCAGTGCGGTCAGGATTCTTAAAGACAAAATAACTGCTATTTTAAAGATAAAGTAACTCCCAGACATATAGGCAGACAGAGCCAGTTTTAAAATCTCTCACTCTTCAAACCTCCAAAATCCTTATTTTTCTGTGACACCACTGACTTTTCAATAGAATGCTTAATGAATGAACGCATTGATAAAACAAGCCAATTTAAATTTTTTTCATATACAGTAAAACCAGTACGATGCTATGGAAAATAAGTCACCATGTCCCTAAATACCTAGAAATGGTAGTTATTTGAATGATATATTGCTGTTTTAGATTAAACCTTCTTACTTTATACTGAATATAATGGAGAAATACTTTTATTGCAGTTAATTCCAAGTGAACGATATGACCCTTAGAAGTCAATATATTGTGAAATGAAAGGAATACGCTCAAAAATAAAGAGCAACTGAGTGAGTGAAAAAAGAAAGAAAGGGAAATTATGCAGGT
This sequence comes from Dinomys branickii, assembly GCA_004027595.1. Lineage (NCBI taxonomy): Eukaryota > Metazoa > Chordata > Mammalia > Rodentia > Dinomyidae > Dinomys > Dinomys branickii. The sequence goes on along the minus strand of PVLD010002579.1, from coordinate 102,486 downwards.
GTAATGGGGAATTATGTATGCATATGTATACAGGATAGCTAGCATAGTTGAACTACTGACTTCTATTGCTTTACTGAAAAGAACAATTAACGATTATTTGATCCATCTTGCATGTCCCTATTTGTTCTCCTGAGAAACCAGTTTGAAGATGTCAACACATAATACAACAACCATTGATCATTTCCTACTACTTTGTAACTCTGTATTGCTTGTATTGTTGTTATGTTATTTTGTAAATGGATGTCTGTCTATGTTTTCCTTCTTTTATTTTTAAAATAAATTTTAAAACATAGAAAAAAAAGAAGTCAGTATAAAATACAAAATTGCGTTATCTGCAGTTGGTTCTTGCTAGACATGAATTCATTGAGAATTTATCATTGTTTCTGTGTTTCTAGTTTATTTACAAAAACAAATGTAGTAAATAAGCATTAATTATGTATACAAATAAAATAAGGAAATGTTCTTATAGAACTGCCCTTGCATGTGTGGCAGAAGTTGGAAATATTACACTGTGAGATTTCTGTGGAGATTTGTACATGAGATGAGATGTTTCATTTATGGATTGATATCAAACATTTAAGAGAGTTAACTCTGAACTACAAAGAATGGTATTTCTTTTTTAAAATGTAATTGAAATAATTCTATAGCTTCAGAAATCTTTTAATAGGAATTTCTAAAATTAAGGCTGTTTCATCGGTCTGGTTTATCTAGCGCAAGTTTTATACTAAGATATCCTTAGTGTGTGGCATATCTTTGAAAATATACACTTTAGTCTTTCAAACTGTCTGCTATTTTTTTATGTAGTAAAACTCACAAATAGACACAGTTGCCCGGTGTCTATTTTGGTGACTATAACACAATAGCACAGACTCTGTGGCTTTGAAAACAGAAATTTGTTTTCTCTCATTGTAGATCAAGGTCCAGCTGGGTCAATTTCTGGTGACAGCTCTCTTCCCGGCTTGCAGACAGCCACCCTCTGACTGTGTTCTCACATGCAGGTGAAAACGAGCTCCTGGGCATCTCTCCGTGTAAGTACACTAATCCTGTATGATCAGGGCTATACCGTTATGGCCTTATTTAAGCTTAATAGCTTCTGTAAATATCTTATCTCCAAATATATGACATGAGTGTTTAGAACTTCATCATAGGAACTTAATGTGTGTGAGTGGGGCTGAGGGGATGCCATTCAGTCCGTATTTCATGGCTCTGCTCTGTCTTTTAAGAATAATTTAAACTGCATAGACGTTGGCCACTATTTCTGTGCTCTGGGCCTCCATAGCCACACTCTTTCCTTAATTGGTAAAACTTGGGAGCCTCCTGATTTTTCAGGGTTCCTGACTTATCCTGTGAGAATTTCAGTTTGGAAAATGAAGCTTATATAGAACTAATTATTGTTTCTACTCTTCACTAGTTCTTTTTCTGCTTCTGGAACCATATTCCTGGGATGCCACTGAGAATCTCACAAAAATATAGGCCAGAATTCTCCTTTATGTTAGATAGTACAAATGCCTATTATTTCCTTGGTCAGTTCCTGAGATATTCTTACGTTTCATAGAAGATACTAGTGTTAATAAACTAACTGTAATGGAATCAAAAACATACTGCATTGTGAGACAACTGACACCAGCAAAACTGTTCCACAGGCTGAGTAACCTCAGACTTCACCTTCCATGCTGTTAGAAAGCAAGAGTCTATGTCCTGATCTGTGCTCCCTGTAGAGGTCACACTGTATGTTACTCACCCTTGCAGACATTTGTGTTCTACAGCTTTTCACCTCTAACCATCGTCTCCTTAGGTCTCTGTGGTCCGGATGGTTCCAAGGTGAATGTGAACTAATCTGATGAACTAAGCCGGGTTAATGTGCTCACCAATACAGAGATGCTAATGTACCTGTTTCATCCCTTGTCATATCCCGTGTCACACTGGACTCCTAAAGAAAACAGTTCTTCTTTTTCTTTTGTATTAAAATAAGTTATCAGTGGTAGAAATTTCATATATATAATACCATGTCAGGTGATAGAGATCTCCATGTTTTTCAAATCATAAAGGTGGTTAGTTATCTCACCCGTCATATTTTCTTCTTTTATAACTCCTTCTCTTTATTTATTGATTTTAAGAATGAGAGATTCTAAGAGTGATGTGCCCTTGTTAATGTCAATATAGTGGAGACTGCATGTGTTATATCTATTTATTTCTTAAATTAGTTCTTCATAGATTTATTTATATTCTTCTCCAAGGCACTACACTTCTTGTGGATAGAAGCTATGGTTAGCACGTGGGCACTTGGTTTCAAGTCTAGTTCCCCCTGCTATGAGCTTGGGCAGAACTAGATTTAAAAACCTAGTTAAAAAATTAAAACTCGTTCATCTGTTTTTTATTTGTACCTGGGAGTAGTAATAGTATCTACTTGAAAAGGTTATATAAGGATTACATGAGAAATTGTGTGTAGTATTTAGTACTAGGCACTTAATAGGTTTTGAGTAAAGACTAGTTTTGATAGTAAATAAAATGCAAAATGCTGAAATCAACTATTTAAAATTAATAATGCATCTAGTCCAACTAATCTAACTTTATAATTTAGGAATCAATGCATATATGCACTACTTATGTCTGATTTCCTCTGTCACTCAAATAGTATGTGTGTATACACATAGTTACATACATAGTGTTTTATAATCTCTCATTTCCTGACTGAAGTTCTTTATTATAGTACTTTGACTTACTTTTTATAAGGACTATTTGCCACAAATTTTTGAAGAACATACAAAATCCAAATGGAGGTACATTTGGAATTAGGAAATTCAGGCTAATGAAACAGACATGAAAGTGCTTGAAAGTAATATTAAAAAGATTATCTGAAGATGTTTACCTAAATGAGACATGCGAATGATGACTTAATTTGAATGTAACATACTTGTTTTCCAAAGAATTGACCTTCCTACACATGACTTTGCAAATTGTTAAGTGATTTTTCTATTTGACTCCCCTTTTTCATTTATGTCACAGTTCTTTTATATATATTTCTGCCATTCAGGTTTCTAATGAAGTAAGATTTTGCAGAGATAGTAACAACACTCAGGATTTCTACTGCTACTTGGAGTTATTCTAGCTGTTAATTTTGGGATAGGTCAACTTTTACATTTTTGCATCTCATAATGAAAGTTTTCTTTAAAAGTGAACTCCCACAATCATTAGTGGAATACAGGACTTAGTTCTAAAAATGACTGAATGAATTTTTTAAGAAGCTATGTAGAGTATTAATACCTGGTAAATGTTATTTTCCTCCTATTTACATATACAGCACACTCTTGATACTATTGCAAATACATTTAATTAATATTGCACTTCCCCCCAATTTAGCTAAAGCTCATGACAACTTTGGTTGAAGAACTATGATAGATGAAGATATTGCAGGGAATACGTAATGTTTTCTTACCTCCTATGCTACTGAAATAGTTTTTCTTTTTTCAACAAATGAGGGTGGACAGATGGAAGACATAGAAAGCCATTTAAGCCATTTATATGTCGGAGATACATAGAAAATAGCAATTTTAAAGTTGTCATTTTGTATCATCCATAAAAAATTTTAATCTGGGAAAATATGAGCCTTCAAGATTATAACTGGATTGTTACTCCTATGAAAACACATCTACCTATCCATGTTTATTCTTATTACATCTAGATACTCTCTTACTTGTTCTGGAGAATATCGAAGTGTCAGAATATTGCAGGAAATTCAGAGCAACTATCTCTTCTAAGTATCTCTTTACCTTGTAAATACACTTCATCCAGCACATACTGATAGAATTCCATCACAAATACTATCATTAATAATTTGCATAAAATAATTCACATATATTTTGAAAATAACATATAATATCAAATCCAGCTTATCACCATAATGTTTTGGCAGGTCTTGTCATGATGAATAGATAATCTCTAAGGGTTTTTTTCTAGTTTTAACATCAGGTGATTCTAAGTAGCATATATAATGAGCAAAAATACACTTAAACAGATTCTACAGTTGTTTTTGTAGTTAATAACATTAACTACATTAATGCAAATAACATTATTGCAAAACAATGGGAAAACCATACCACACTCATTTTCATTATGCAAACTAAAATTTATTAGTAATAACCAAATACATGGTATGGAAATAGAAGAAAAAATAATTGAAAATTTTCACCCAGTTTGACAAATATCAACACTCTCAATATTCCTTTTCTTTTGAAAACTTCAGTTCTGGCTCATCAAATGACCAATCTAGGCATCTGAAAGACATTACTTTCTCCACTTCAAGGTTTGAAAAAGAAAATAACAACCTAAAAATGTACTATCCAGTGAAGAGCCCCTGAACACACATTTAATTAATATCCAGCGTAGAGGTCTGGAAGTGCTTCAGTGTTCCATGCAATGTCCCTTTCACACCCTGGGAACCAAATTCTCAAACATGAAGTACAAGGAATCATTTCTTCACTTCTCTGTGCTCTCAAGTGAGGACTGAATAGTGTAAAATTTAACAATGAAGCTCTATTTATGGTGGTGTTTTAACTGTCTAGGATATCAAACTCAAAATTACTCTGAATTTTTATCAGTGGAGATTAGTGCAAATCACTTTAAGAGAATACAATATGTAATTGTCTTTATCTGGAAAGATCAATACTTTATGTTACTTTGGAATATTTTAAGAGAACACATACACTGAATACATAACCCTGAAATTATTATTTTTTCCACTAAGATAAAATGTTTAATATTATCAAAAAGACTACTTGTAAACTCACTGTTGAGGTCTGTCTGCCTGGAGTCCTTGATTGTGTCCTGTGAGCGAAAATCCCTGATTACTGAACTCCTTTTGAACACAGACAAGTTTAAGCTCCCATTTAAAATCCCTAGATATTGATGACCCTTGCAGAAATAGCTCTGTGCACGTAATTGGATTGACATTGACATAAGAGAGTTAACTAATCCTGTTCATGAATAGTAGCGTGAAAACAAACAGAGATACAAAGAGCTATGAGTCCTGTTTTTATTAAAACCTTTGTCTGCCTCTTTTTATAGTGAAAAAAAATTTTGTTCTTCCACAATGGACTTCTGATACTTATTTTCAGAAATTTACTTTCCATTGTCTAAAAGAAAAAATTGTATTTTTTACTGAAAAATTTTTATTGATTTATATAAGAAATATCTTTCTCAACAACATTTTATGATGGTCTGGTTTTCCCTCAAATTCAGCAATGAGCTGGTTTCTTCTCTTTTTGTACAATGAAGTGCATTTTATGTTAAAATTTTTTGTTTTCAGTAGTTAGACAAATGCAAATGAAATTTACAATGAGATACCACCTCACTACAATGAGAGTGATTGTTATCAAAAAAGACAAAAAAAAAAAACAGTATTTGCAAGGATATAAAGAAAAGGAAACCCTTACATATGGTGAGTGGAAATGTGTATTAGTACGGCTGTCATAGAAAACTCTATGGGGATCCCTCAAAAAATTTAAAATAGAACTGTCGTAGCATATTCTCTATTCGGTATATATCCAAAGCAGATCAGTACCTCAAAAATGAAAACATTCCCATGTCTATTACGACATTATTCACAATAGTCAAGGTACAAAATTAACCAAAATTTCTATTAAAAATTGAATGGATAAAGAAAATGTGTTACGCATACAAAATGGAACACTATTCACTCATGAAAAGAATGAAATCTTGTCCTTTTCAGCAAATGGATCGAGATGGAGAATGTAACGTGAAGTGAAATAAGCCAGAAAGATAAAGACCACATCACCTAATTCACTGTGACTCTAAAAGCCTTTTACAAGAAGTTGGAGAGAGCTAAATGGAAGGGAAGAAGGAAGAGTGGCAGGAAAAAGGTGCCAAGCTAGAGTGAGGTAAGAGTAATAAGATCCGGTGTTCTTTTGCATAGCAGTAGGACTATAGTTAACAATACTGCACCTTTCAAAGTAGATTGAAATATTTCAAATGTTATCACTGCAAAGAAATGATGAGTATTTCAGGTCATGATATGGGTTACTCTTTGTGCCTATGCAGTTACGTGTGCAGGCTTCTAAGGTTTGTGCGTGATTCACTGTCTAGGCTGGGATTACGGCGCAAGTGCTGCACCCACCGTGGGACGGGGAGCCTATATACACTGTAAAGGACAGAAAGAGCCTTCTCTCCTGCCCCTCCCTTTTTGTTCTTGTTGCTTTTGGTGTCTTCCACCAGCATGAACTGTTGCTCCTCTGCTGTGCCACCCTGCCTTGGAGCCAGCTGATTATGACCTCAACCTCCAGAAACTGGGAGCTAAATATGCTTTTCCTTCCTTAATTTTAGGTGTTGGGTATTTTGTCTTAGCAATAAGAGAAAAGCAAGTAAGACAATATGTTCATTACCCTAATTTCACCATAGTTCAATGTACACATGTATCAAAACATCACATTGTAGCCCACAAATGCACACCATTATGTTTCACTCAAAAATAAAGAGATACTTGTGAGAATATGGATAAAGTGGAGCCCTTAGGCACTGAAAAAAGTATATATCAAAGTCAAGTTCATCAAAATGCATTAGGAGCCTGCAGATCTTTTCCAAAGTTTTTTTATTGTAACACATATCTATGATGGTTAATTTTACCTGTCAGTTACACTGATTAAGGGATATCCAGCTAGCTAGTAAAACATTGTATCTGATGGGAAGGAAACAGAGAGGGAAAGAGAGAGAGAGAGAAATGGAAGAGAGAAGGGAGGGAAATTAGATTTATGAAAAGCCCCCCCGTAGCATTTTTTACACTGATGCCTGGAATTAGAACAGATAGCTATCTGTTCCAGCTTTTATGGATGATTTTTAATAATATTACCTTTAATCTTTACACTTGAAATTTAATAGCTTATTTTTAGTTTATTTTCCTTGTGGGGAAGGTTTATAGTGATCATTGTAACTTAAATGCTGCTCTAGAATTTAAATGCTGGCTTGTAGTTGTTTAGCGATCTGGGGAATACTTAATATAAGCACTGGAACTTAAATGCTATTTTGGGACTAATTTGGTCACCTGCTATTATTTTCTGGTCATGGAAGATTTAATAGGAGGACTGTGACTTGATTACTAATCTACAGTTGCTTCTGGGTCAGATGAGGACTCAACAAAAGCACTTGAACTATGTGGGAGAGAAAGGTAGGGGTCAGGCCTCTAGGACCTGTGGGTCATGTTCTCTGTGCAGGAATTTGCTACCCAGTCTCCTCAGAGTGATGACCTCAGTGGTTGATACAAAGCACACCCATCAGGATCTGCGTGCTTGTCATTATCATATATACCTCCACATTTTATCTCCAACTGACCACAGAATCCCAACCCAACTGTCACCCCTGGTACCTCCTGAGGAAGGATATTGCAGCGGGTGTCTTGTGAAGACTCCTAGACCAGTCAGGAGATCAATCACCTTCTCCTTCCTTCCTTCCACCCAAAAACTGGGTCCAGGGGAAATCTGAGAAAGTAGAATTGTGTTCATTTGGGGATGGGAATGCATAGTCTAGGAGGACTGCTCTTCCTTACCAAATGATGGCTTTCTTAATTATGTGAACTTGGAATTTTTTATGGCTCCTCTGAGTTCTGGTGAGTTCACAGGTATTATTCATATCTATAAATATTTGCTATTTGAAATTCTATGGTTATATCAATCAGCTCTCCCTTTGCTGGGACAGAATACTTAACTCCTGCCACTTCTAAAAGGAGAGGTTTATTTTTGCTCATATTTTCAGTTTGCAGTTTGCGGTTGGCTGGCTCCAAGTCACGGAGAGCATGGTGGAATGGCGCGGTAGGACGAAGCTGCTCCCTTCACAGTGGAAAAGAAGAAGAGCATGGGGGAAGAATGGCGGAGAGGAAGCGGGTAGGGACTAGGTGCAGTCCCCAAGGCCATGCTTCAAGGTATGTTGCTCAGACATGCCTAGAAGAGTGCCTTACCAATCTCTCCGGCCAATCAAGTTAACAATCAAGATTAATCATCACAGCAATATTATGAATCTCTTACTTCACCGCATTGCTGACCTCACTCCCCTGACTTTCATGTTTCTGACTTTCATTTTATAAATATAGGAGAAAAATTCCTGAATGATTATTTGCCTATAATCATAGCTACCTTAACAAAACTATTCATGAATTCAATTGCATATGACTTAATTTGAAAATAGCACATTCTGATAAATTTGTTAGTTTCTTTTATTCAAACAGCTGACTGATTGGTAGACTGCAAACCCTGTAGTTTCTCCTTCATGGTAGATATCTATCATGGGAAAAATATTTTCTTCTGTAGTTAGTGGTAGGTCTTTTCATCAACTTTGGGCAAATTAATTTTAATATGAAGGAAATGAACTGTGAAATTATTTACCCCCAATGATCTATGGTTTATTATAATAGGAAAATATTGTATCCTCTTGTCCGAATCTCACAGAAATACTGGTACCTACTTATTTACAGTTTCTAAACATACATTGCTTAATGATATGGATACATTCTGAGAAATGCATTGTTAGGTGATTTCATCACTGTATAAACAACATGATATATACTTTCCCACACTTAGAAAGTCTAGCTTATTATGTATGGTATGGAAGTATATAGCCTGTTTCTTCTAGGTTATAACCTTATTCAAGATATTACTATACTGAACACTGTAGGCAGTTGTGACACAGTGGTATCTGTATATGTGAACATATACAAGCTATAGTAAAAATACTAGATGACTGGATTTTTCAGCTCCATTATAATGCTATGGGATCATAATTATATACATGGTCCATCACTGACTGAAATATCGTTTTCAGTGCATGCCTGCAAATCATTGTTCATATGGGCCTAATATATCAAAATAGCACCAGGGTGCTAATCAACCTGGACACCAAAGTCCATGGGTCATAGTTGATTAGATTCCCTGACTGTTTTGATCTCACCTGTGTTTCTAGTTTGCGCAGTGGCAGTATCATGCCCAATGAGGCTTATCCACCTCTCTTTCTGTTCTTTACCATTCCAAGTTCAATAGTGTCAACTGTACTTCTCCTCTTGGAGAGTTTTAAATTATAAATTTATAAATGTGCTTTCTCTCTGTGGGAAGCTGGGTGATATAATGGGACAACGCTGGAGCGTTTGGCTAAGGCGCTCTGTGTTTGTCCTTGATCTTTCATGCCTCTGGCCTCTAAGACCCAGCTCAGGCCCCTGCTCACTTACATAAAGACCACAACAGCTGGAGGGCGGGCAGTCATTTTTTTGTGTATGTCAAAACGGAATGTGTTGTTACCGTTGTTTTCCTGGTGAACAGTCTACTCTTAGAGGCAGGAATTTTCCAGAGTCTGAAAAGTAGTTTTGAGATTTATGTCCAAGTCAACAAATTAGTGCCTTGAAATTTGTGTTGAAAACAGTAAAGTGGATATAACAAGCCCAAATAACTATCAGCTTTCTGTATTTACCGATTTCTTGACATTTGGGCCAGAAAATGTTAGTGACTTGAGCCGCCTTGTATTTCCTCAATTCTGAACATATAACAGCCTTTAGTCAGCCCTAAGTTATTTTTAGTCCTGAGTTTCAGAGTAAATTGTAGTCCACTGGGGATAAAATGTAGTTTTTCTTCATTGGCCTGGAGTACTCCTCAAATTTCTGCAGTCCTAATTAATAGTAACTTAAATCTGCAAGGAGCATTACAAATTTAAGCATGTGTATTTTTCTGGAATCATTATTTCCCCCTGTTTCAATACCTTTACCAATGAAAAACAATTGCAATTTGCCTAAAATATGAGTTTTGTCAGGACAATGGAGAACTAGGAATAAAGAAGTTGTTTATGGTGCTGCATTTGGCTATTAACAACAAAACTCTGGTCTGAAAGAATTTCTAAATTTTCTTACTAGCTGATTTTTTTTTTTCCTGAAAGCATGAAATATCCTGAGACTATCTGGATTTGCTTGTTTATTTTTTAACACTTTAGAATCTCACAATATTCAGATTATGGTATTTTTAGTGTTCCTGGTAGTATAGATAGTTGATGGATGGGTTACATTGGATTTCCTCTGATAATATAGTGGTATTAATGTTTTTGAGGAACTATGTTAATATTAGTTATAATATTAATATTATTTATGGCTGAGTAGTACTCCATTGTATAAAAATACCACATCTTTTTTATCCATTCCTCAGTTGATGGGTATTTGGGTTGTTTCCAAGATTTAGCTATGACAAATTGTGCTGCTATAAACATGGGTGCACATATATCATTATGGTATGATGTTTACTTTTATAGGTAAATGGATGCAACTTAAGACCATACTCATAAGTGAAATAAATAAGACTCACATGTATAAACATCGTATTGTCTCCCTGGTGTGAGAAACTGAAATGGTAAATAAGGTCTAAAATGTAAAATAGATGTGGGAAGTGAGAAGAGATCGTTCAAAAGGAAACAGGACCTAGAATGGGAGGAAGGGTAAAGGATGGAAGAGAAGAGGGAAAAAGTGCAAGTCAGTTAGACTGTTAGTGTCTCTTAGCTCACTGAAAAGGAAGGTTTGTGCTAATATTGATTAGAGAAATTTTAATGCACATATCTTGTACCCAGAGTAACTACTTTAAAGATAACAATATGCAATGTATTAACTATTGTAATTCTCCTATTATTTTGTTATGAAATTTTGTTTTAACTTTTTTCCATAAAATAAAAAAAATTAATATTATTAATATCAGCTGAGGAAAGGCTCAAATTTTGTCTTTGACAATAGATTCTAGCTTATCCCGATAAGAAACAGAGTTGGATCGTGTGTTCAATGGTCCAGCTCTTCCAGGGGCTGCCCAGAGTACTGGCTCTGCTCCTCCTCCCTTGGAGTAGGAAAGCATATTCTAGCTAGTTGGGAGCAGCTGCAGAGAAAGATTTCTGGGGGGAGGGCTCATAAGAAGTTTTTGAAAGGCTCTCAGAATCTCCTGCCAGGCTGATTTATGAGGATCTTCTATACAAAGCTAGCTTGCAAAGACTGGGAGAAATAGCTGTTTTGTTTTATGTGCAGATGCAAAAACAGACTTTAGGAAAATAAACAATGAATATAGTATTCTTCCAAGGAGATAAAATGTAAATCTCTAGAAACCCACTATAATGAAATGTTCATAGATGATCTGACAGAGAAGTCCAAATAACCACCAAAAACACATTTAGTCAGATCAGGAGACTAATGCATGGGCAAAGTGAGAATTTCAATAAGAAATAGAAGATAGTTAAAAAGTACCAAGCAGAAATTGCTCAGTACAAGAAAAGGCTAACACCTAACAGCAATAAGAATAGTGATTCTTCTCAATTGCATGGGAAACTTTCTTCAGGATTGATCACATGCTTGTCCACAAAATAAATATTAATGAATTTGAAATTGAAATCATTCAAGTATATTTTGCAATGACTATGGAGTAAAACTACCAATCAGTAATATAAAGTACTAGCAAAATTCACACTACTTGGAAATTAAACAGCATACTCTTAAGTAATTATTGAGTCAGAGAAGAAATCAAAAAGGAAGTGAGAAAATATTTCAGTACAAACAAAAATGAAATACAGCATACTAACTTTTGTTTTGTTCTGTTTTTTTGAGACAGGGTCTCACTATGCAGTTCAGAATGGTCTTGAACTCACTTTGTAGCCCAAGCTGGCCTTGAACTCACAATGATCCTCCTGTCTCAGCCTCCTGAGTGCTGGGATTACAGGTGTGCACCACCACGCCTGGCTCAAATAAGGGAAATTTATTTCAGGAAATACCTACAGTAAAAAAATAAGAAAGATAACAATTCAACCACCTAATTTTATATCTCAAGGAATCAGAGAAAGATCAAACTAAACCCCAAATTAGTAGAAAGTAGGAAATAAAAAAGATTAGGAGGACCGGGGATGTGGCTTAGTGGTAGAATGCTTGGCTACTATGTGCAAGCCCTTGGGTATGATCACCAATGCCACAGAACAAAACAAAACAAAGTAAAACAAAGCAAAACAAAACATCGAACAAAAATATGAGAGCAGAAATAAGTGGTATAAAGAATAGGAAAACAATTTAGCAATCAATGAAACTAAGAGTTGGTTTTTAGAACATTTTATAAAAGACGCAAACAGTATAAACCAATTAAGAAAAATGAAAGACTTAGAAATAAAAGAGACATCATAAATAATGTCACTGAGATAAAATTGATCTTGAGATATCCATGAATAATTATGCACCAACAAATTTGTTAACCTAGAAGAAATTGATAAATCTCTTGAAACATGACCTACCAAGTCTAGAAATAGAAAATCTGAATAGATACAGTTAGTGGAGGCTTTTGATTTTTGAGATTGGCTCAAAAATCAAAAGCCTCCCAACAAAAAGCTGAGTCAGACAAGTTTCTGAGTAAATTCTAACAAGCATTTAAAGAATTAGCACAAATCCTTCTCAGGAACCATGACTGCACTTATATTATAAGGACATGACTGTTTTACCAGGCCAGAAAAGCATAGGCCAATAATCTTGATGAACATATATGAAAAAATGCTCAACAAAGTAGTACCAAAGTGACTTCAGCAGCATGTTAAAAGGATCATGTGCTATGATCAAATGTGATCAATCCCTGAGTATTTTACTTACAGGAATATTTTACTTACAGGAATATTCTAACATATGCAGATCAATTAATGTAGTTTACCACATTAATGGAAAAATGTAAAACCTCTAATAAAACTCCTAGAAGGGTTTTTAGTAACATCCAAAACCTGCATTCTTTCCTTTCTACAGGGAAGGTTATAAAACACTGAAGAAAGAAGCTGAAGACACTAGAATACAGAAAGACCTCCTGCATTCATGGAGCAGCAGACTTAATATTTTTTAAGCGGCAATATCACCAAAAGTGATCTCTAGAGTCAAAGCAACATTCATCAGAACACCAATGCAATTCTTTATAGAACTAGGAAGTGTTTTGTGTATACTTGAGAAAAACCTCTGTGTTTTCTGTAACTGAGTGCTACTGTATGACCCTAAGATCATGTTTGCTTATTACTGTTTATATTTTCTTTATTTTTACTACTTTTATCTGTTTGGTTAGTTATCACAATTATGACTATTAATTTAACACTTGATTTTTATGTATTGTCCATCTTTATGTTCTTTGAGATAAACATAAGTTTAAAACTTTAAATCTTCCATGCTTGATGGCGCATGCCTGTCATCCCAGCACTCAGGAGGCTGAGCCCAGGAGGATTGCCAGGAATTTGAGGCCAGCCTGGGCTACGTAGTGAATCCAGACCAGCCCAAGCTACATAGAGAGACCCTGTCACAAACTTTTAAAAATCTTTCTGACTGTCATTTTAAGACATAAAATCCACCTTTATACATATATATATACATACATACATACATACATATATATATACACACTTCTTTTTGTCTTAATGTCTATTCATAATTTCTGCTTGAGATATTTTCTCTTACACTTTCACTTTTAATAACCTTGTTTTATAACTGTTTCCTAAAATGCATGTCAGCATATATGTGTTTAGTATGCCTGTATCAATTTTAGGGCTATGTTCAACATCTATCATCTTACTCTATGCTTTTTATTTGCTTTGTTTTTAAATGACATATTTATTACTGTATTTTTGCCTTTCTCCTTCATTTACAATCTTCCTTTGGGTTGATTATATTTCCTCAATCTCTTTTACTTCCTTCCTTGAATTTAGAATATATACATAAGAAATTCATTGGCTAAAAATCCTTATTGAAATATATTGAAAATTATACTTATAAGCTCAGTTCATTTTCACATTTTGCTACCAATCACCAGCTGTCTTTCTCAAAGCATAACAATTATTCTGACTGTATATTTCATGCCTATGTAGAAAATATATACATACAGGTAAAATTTTACTTGAACAATTCCTATTGGCTGACTATAGTTTGTCCATTTTCCCTGCCTTGGACCTGCCTCACCTCATGGTTTTCCTCTATAAAAGTCCCTAGAAAAGACAGAGTCAGCGGTAACCCACTCGGCCCCCCTTGTGTTCCTCTCTTGGACAGAAGCTTTCTTTCCCTCAATAAATATATTCTGCTCTTAATATTCTTTATATATATATATATATATATATATATATACACACACACACATACATAAATGATTCTTAAATGTAAGAAAGTATGTTCAGCTTTATTCATAATATTACAAATGAGAAATTAAAACTATACTAAGATATTTCTCTCTTACCAGATAAATAAAAACTTTAAAATTTAGCAACCTATTTGGGTCATAAAAACGTAATTACAGGCACTGTTATACATGTTTGGTAGGAATGCAAATTGGCACAAACTTGTAGAGAAAAATCTGGCATTATTTAGCAGCACTACATATGCTTTTGCTTTTTAACTTAAGAAATTCCACTTACAGACATTTACCTTCCAAAGACATTTCTAATTATCTGAAAATTGATATGTATATATTTATTCATTGCATCATTGCTAATAATTGCCCAGTATAATAATAAAAACAAGCCTCCATCCACAGTGTAATTTTTAAATAAGCTATGGTACAAGCAGTGAATTATAAAAAATGTTTCTAATGCTGATATTGACAGATTTACAGGATATATTGTCATGTCAGGAAAAGCAAAGTTAAAATTGTATGGAGCATATAGTTTGTTATGTTTTATAAAAAATAGAAACCAATACAAGAAAATATACATTTAGATGTTTAGTTTTGTGACTAGAAACACAGGAATGAAAGCCCTAAGAATCAGTTAGCTTGATTACAGTGGGGGAAGAATTAAGAGTTGAGAATAAGTGAAAGGATCCTCTCTACGTATAATTTGGCAGACAGTTTTAACTTTTATGGACATGCCAGTATACCATGCTAATACCCAAGCCAAGCCACAAAAATAAAGTAAACCTGTAAGAATCAGGACGATCTTGCTGCAGTTCATCACCATAGCATGACACAAAGGATGAAAGATTACTCAGAGTCAGTGTCCAATTCAAACTCCACACAGGCCCAGAAGAACTCCCTTAACCGAGACCCCTCAGTGTGAGAGAGTCTGATTAAGACTGTCCTGAACAGAAGCTCTTATAGTTTTTTCATTAATAGAACAGGAAGTAAGATAAAGGAAAAAGGAAGGATGTTGGTGCAGGAATTCCTGTAGGGGAAAGATGAAGAACAAGGTAAGG
Source organism: Dinomys branickii (assembly GCA_004027595.1). Classification (NCBI taxonomy): domain Eukaryota; kingdom Metazoa; phylum Chordata; class Mammalia; order Rodentia; family Dinomyidae; genus Dinomys; species Dinomys branickii. The sequence continues at coordinate 87,290 of PVLD010002579.1, read as the reverse complement.
TCAGTGTGGTCTGTTAGGGCCACTGACTTTAGGGCCAATTTAGGTAATAATATATCAGAGTATGGGAAGAATGAGCTCCAGAGCATTCATTCCTTAAGGCAACATATTTTTTATCCTACTGGGACTTGTGGCCCTGTAGGCTATCTTTTAATCTCTGACCATGCATTCTGGAAGGTTTGGGGCCTGTGGCTCCCAAAGTGCCTTACTTCTGCATGTCTATCTCATACATACCTCTGGACTATCCCCCCTTGTCTTGGTTATATTTCTCTCATTGCTGAGACAAAACACCTGATTCCAAAAATTAAAGAAGGAAAGGATTATTTAGCTCAGAGTATGTGGAAGTTTCAGTCCATTCTTGGCTGGCTCCAAGGCAGGGTGGCTCATGGCAGAGGGCAACAGTTCATGGCTGTGGAATATAGCAAAGCAGCTAGAGCAAAAGGGAGTGGCGGTAAGCAGCCTCTTTCCCTCCCTTACACTGTATGCAAACTACTCGCCCCAGGGGCATGTGTAGTGCTCACATACATAATCCCAGCATTGGACTATGGATCAATCAAAAATCTAGAAGCCCACCCCATGACTACATGAGAATTTGGGGTGACATGCAGACACAAACCATTAACACCCCCCACCCCTTTTTTGTTTTATACATGGGTTTTGGAACAATGAACAGGGTGAACATAGGAGGAACATTGGACTTGGTGGAGAAAGGTCATCATGGCTTTAGGACACAGCACCCACTGAAGTAGTACAGAGCAGACTCTTAGGACTGCAAGAAAGCAAAAAAGAAAATTATTCTAATAGCTATAAGAATCCAAATGTGAAAGTTGAGACAAGAAAGCCAACTTTTGGGACTCAGCCAATAGACAATATCATTGAGATGATCTAAAGTCATTATGAGCTTCCAGTTGAAGTTTATGTAAATGTACCTGTAGTGAGCATTGGAGAGTGGAAGTCTCTCCCTTGCGAGCACCATGTGGTATACGCTGGTCTTCACTCCAGAATTCAGTGGTTACGGACTTGGAGTGGTGCACATGGAACAACACCCAACATCAGAGCTGCGCCTACTTTGTGTCCAAAGACCTTATTGGTGTTTGCTGAGCCATCCAACAGCTGCTTCAAGGGCGTCAAGTCTTTGCAAAGTTTCCTTATCAATATGCTTTAAGATTTCTGAGGTAACATTTTTAAAGATAGTGGTTTATGGTTTGGATGGTTTGGATGGAATGAGTTAGGGTGCTGTGGCTGGAGGAGCTGTCAGTGCCATTGTTACTGTGAAGCCCCCAAACCACTTTTGCTCAAGTATTGAGGCAGTTTGTGCAAGAGCAGGATCTTCTACCCAGTCACATACAAGACTGTTGGGAGCTAGGCTTTGGCCATTAATCTAAGGGCCATCATGTAACTAATACAGTATTTAATTGAGAAATATCATGATGGTGGTGGTGGTGGTGGAGTGAGCTGTGTGGCATTTGTAGGGAAGGTAATATTGAGAGCCTTAAAAGGTTGCTACTGAAGAGCAGATGAAATATAAATGGTGCAAACGGCGTCCTGCTTAGTGAGAACAGAAATATATGTGCAGGAAGTAAGGACCATGAACGATCAGAGGTGTCATAGCAATCCATGTGAACAGAGCTGTTGATTTTGACAGTATGTGGAAAAGATGCTAAATGCCTTTTAAAGACTTTTTGAAAGGGATATAAGAGGGTTCCAGAAGAAAGATGTGATAAAGCCCCAGCAAGCCAGGATTTCATAAGGGAGGGCTGCTGTCCTAATTAAAATTAAACTATAATTTCAGGCAGAATTGGACTTTAACATCATCAGATTATTAGGTTATAATCAAGATGAACAGCAGCGAGATTCGTGGAATGACATGAAGTCCACCCCAAATCTAGACCTCCTCCTACAGACACCCACAGATGGGAACATATGGGAATAATGAGTCTAGGAGGGTGGCTGCCAGACACAGAGGAACTTAGCGTTCTGGTAGTGTTAATGAAAACTTGGTAATGGGCCACTTTAGCAAGGTTAGGCCTGATGAAAATAAAATCCATATACCACTGAGACTGAGTGGTTCCTGGAGGCGATACTAGCACTTCCACATAGAGGAAATTCTTCAGCTAAAAAGTACTATTCATGAGATAGTAAATGCCAGCCAGTAGAGTATCCAGAGCGGACATAATATTTATCATAATCTCTTTAAGGGCTAGGAGAAGCGTCCAATTTCTAGCAGTGTAAGAGGAGAGGAGAGGCTTGGGGTCCCCTCAGTTGACTGTATCGAAAACAAGAAGGGTCAGTATATGTGCCAAATGTATCGTGCCATTCAGCATTGGGATGCAGTTAAACAGAAGCAGAATGGAGAAGGAATCCTTTTATCTTTGCCATCTTAGAGTTATAGGAGACTTGTGCTGCCCTTTTCAGAAAGAGGTTTTCTGGGGTACAAGGGGTGCCAGTTTTTGTAGCGTTTGTTTAGCCTAGGCAGTGAGTTGTTTAGTGTTTCCCCGGGAAATCCCAAGCATTGTGCTGTAGAGGGCAACAAATTTGTTCCCCTCCTCTTTTTGCCCACCCCTGGAGGGGAAGTGCCACCTCCTTCAGCTCCAGGATGGGGTTGCTTCTTACCCGGTGATAAAACAGATGGATTTCCCTTCCCCCAGATGAGCAATTCTGTAGGGCGTGGCCCTTGTGGGCCGGATAAGGTCTACTCTTTGTGGGAGTGAAGTGTTTTCCCATTGCTGTGAAGCTCTCTGAGTCACAAATTTAAAAATTTAAAGAAAGAAATGCTTTATATAATTATTCCTGGTGGTAAAGTAACTCTTAGCATATTCCCTCACTTTTGTTTTAATAGTTAAGTATTAAATGGTAAATTAATTAAAAATTAATTAAAAATTAATTTGTTTTAATAGTTAAGTATTAAGTGGTAAATGTACCTTTGCCACAAAGGGTGACGGCAAGATGAAGAACAAGGAGCTGTACTGGCAGTCCTTTGACCCTCTGGGCTGATACAGGTTAAAGGGAACCTGCTCTGGCATGGGGCGCTAAAGCTGCCAAGTCTTGTATACTACGTATCAACAGAAAAATAAATATATTTAGGTTTGCTAAAGGATTCATGAGTCACATCCATGTGTCATATTCATTGCCTTTTAACTGTGGAGATTGACTCCTGCCTGAGGAGTAGATTTTATCAAATATGGTTGTCTTAGATACTGAATCCACAGATAACAATTACAAAGTTTCACAGAGAAAACTTGAGATCAAGAGCAGCATAATATTTTATATCACGGCATAACAATCATGATGACATTATATTACAGCTATTAGGTTTTGTTGTTTCTGAAACACCTTTAAACATTCATCTTTTTTTTTTTTTTTTTTTTTTTTGCGGTACTGGGGATTGAACTCAGGACCTTGTACTTGCCAGGCAAGCACTTATTCCACTGAGCTATATCCCCAGCCCTTAAACATTCATCTTAATACATAGAATAACTTTGTTCAGTTATCTTTATCTAGTTACAAGATACTAAAAGTCACAAAATTTTACCTAAATTTGTTATATTTTAGTAGAATGTAGAGAAGAATGTACTTGTCTATAGATATACTTTATAGAGTATTGACTTCTAACCTTTTAATTTCTAGAATGAGATTGCCTGGATGGCACAGTGTCTGGGTATCTGTTACAATTACACAACAATCACATAAACATAAGCATGTAAAGTATTCACATCATCAAGCTGGCTGTATCATGCTGAACTGACATGTACATTTCATCACAAACAGCTGAAACAGGTAAGGGAAAGCCAGATGTTGGAGCCTAAAAAAAGTTATCATCATAAATCACCAGGGGGATAAGAAGGGTTTATTTTTTTCAGCTTTGTATCTTTGAAGGCCTGTACACTGAGGAAGCATAAATATAAAATTTTCTATACTATGAAGTTAAAAATAATTGTTATCACGGCTAGGTAGAAATCTTACATCTCTTTAGTTTCTATTCTTAAGAAAATTTTAGAGTCCTTTAATGGGTTTTATAAAGTGTAACTATACTGACAAGAACTTTTACAGCTCTGATAAGTTTTGGGAACAGTGTTAATAACCACAGATAGATCAACTTTAAATGTCAGGAACAAATTTAAAGAAATGTCAATTTTTGATCATCTTATGTGTTTAAACCTATTAGTTACTTTGTATTGTTCAACTTACATAGCCTTAACTCTAAACTTAACTTTAGATTCACAGCATAGCTTGTTTTTATATGTATATACACACACACATATCCACATATATATGTTGTATGATAAACTAAAATAATAGTTTTTCATTTAACCAATCATGAACTGATTATTGAACACATTTCATAGGTTAGCATTCAAGTACTCTTTTAACTCTTAAAGCTCACCTTTAGTAATCAAAAGTCCAATGATCACCACAGAAAAAACTTATTTTAGTAACATATAAAACCTTTGTTTTTAAATTTCACTTTGTAAGTTTAACCAAGATCATCTCAATACTTTTAGAAAACTATATTATTTTAAACATGGAAACTTAATGTTTTAATTATAGCCAAAAAGCAGTTACTTTAGGTGACTCTCATAACAGATAATACTTATTTAAAGTTATATATACTATCTTTGACCAAGGAAAACTCTTAAGCTGTGGGATGCAGAAAATAATAGACATTCTGTGTATAAAACTCATTTTTTGATATTATCTTGGTCACCTAAGAACCTGGATGAAAATATGTTACCAACTTTGAAGACAGTTTTACTCTTACCAAACAATTTAAATTAGTTTATTGTTAAGCTATGTGAATCACAAGTATTTGAGATAATGTTTTTATTGTTTATCTATTTGCCAATTTAAGTAAAACTTGTAGAGGATAATCTATACCTCAAAGTTAACACACAGAAACATATACACATTAACCCAAATCATATGAAAACTTTGTAATCAAACTTTAAGGCTTTTGTTCCCATATAAGCCTCTCAAGTCAGGCTTTATCTGGTAATGTAAATGAGTTCGATTACCCTGAAAACCTACAGAAATGGTTCTTTTATTGAAATCTAAAAAAAAATGAAAATACATTTTTGAGCTAAAAATATTTAAACAAGGCAACTGAAGGTGTTTTAACTGGTTATCAGCACACATGAAACAGGCAGATGGAAAAAAACATACAAACACACCAAATATCTTTAGACCAGAATCCACTCTTTGATATATTGGTCAAGTTGAACTGCAATAATCTTTTTATAGTGTTTAGGTTTGTAACTACAAACAGACTAGTCAGAACTTTTCCTATAGGCCATCAATTACCAGAGATCTCTTGTAATAAGTGTCAGAAAGCATCAAAAACCTGTGAAAGTGAAGAATTATTAAGAAGGGATTTAGGCTGATAGTTAATCTTATTGTAATAGAACTATTTCTGTTTAGAATGGTTAATAAATTCATAAGGACCCCTAGAAATACTTTTTGTTTTATCAATGAACCTATCTATACTATAAAAACCAGTTGGTTTGTGCTGTGGAGCAGCATTTTAGAAGGGAGAGAGAAGTGAACGGGGTTCATTTCCAGTTCTACATAAGCATGGAGAGGCCGATGGACTTGGACTAAAGCATTTACATTCTTTCCTCAAGAGTCCGAGGGTGAAATCCAAACCAGGTTTAAAAGATATGGCTCAGAGATAAGTGAAGGTCAGGGGAGAGGTCACAAGGAGGGGGAAACCATCACCCCAGAAACCTCATCTTGGAATGCAGCAGCTACAGAGAAGAGAATAACCCTGGAGAACGAGGACCAAATCCCAGCCCTCTCCCGGGCAGAAAGACAAGGCCGAAAGCGTTCCCAGGGTAGATTTCCAGTCCTTAACAAAGCCAAAGCTATCCCTGATTTCAACCGCACTGTCAGTCAGAAAGCCAGCAGTGAACGAACTTGAAAGGTTGCTTTTTAACCTTCGGAGAGAGAGAGAGCTAAAGAGACAAGTGGAGGACAGAGTGGAGACGCTTCTTTAGGCTTTGCAGCTTTGGACTCACGTATGTATGTGCTTGAGCCTTCGTACAAACGTTGATGGGGCTCCTTTCCTGGTAATTGCTCCCAGTTTAGCATAACTTGCTGGGTTGACTTTTGTTGTCTTTAGCCTTTTGTCTTTATTTTTATTTTCCTTTTCTTTTCCTGTTTTTTCTATTTTTATGTTTTCTTTTCCTGTTTTTACTTTTTCTTTCTTTTTTTTTTCCAAATTTTTCCTTCTCTTTCTTGTCTATTTTTATTTTCTTCTTCTTTTCCTAGTTTTAAAAACAAGTCCAATTGGAACATGGTGTTATAATTTTAGAGCACCCCCGCCTCTCCTTGTCCCCTGGTTCGAGGCAGAAGGCGGCTTTCAGAGGGAGCTGAGGGCGGAGGAGAAAGCTCTCTTAGAGGAACTTCCTTCGAGTACATCCAATAGCTACCTTGCAAAGATGCCGAGTAGCAAGGTGTGCAGCTTTAACAGGACCTAATGGCTGTCTAATCTTCAGCCTGCATATTTCCAGTCCCCCACCTCCAGGCTGCCCTCCAGAGGAAACTACACATCGTTGTCCAATAACTATGAATAATTTCCTAAGCTGACATTCAGAAACTTCACATCCAGATATTTTCAAGAGACACTGTGAATGTTGCTTAAGCTGCCTGTCCTCTTTGGACAAAGTTTGATCCACACCATGAGAACCAAAGTGAAAGAGCAAAAGCAGAAACAAACTGCTCCCACTTACTTAGTACCTGAACAGTTAAGAGACCTCTGGGCTGATCATCCTGACCTGCGACCTTGCGGAAGGCACTGCAGGCTGTTCTGTGGCCCTTACCAGGATGTCAAGGTGGACATCCTTCTTTCTTCTCCAGGCTTTGGAAGGTCATCCTTTGTGTGAGTTTCTACCACTTATTCCTCACGCGGGACACCACTTGCTGTAGTCTAAGACCTTGATGCGGCCCAAAGAACCAATAATTACTTGGAGTCAATGTTCCATTCAAACTCCAAGAAGGCCCAGAGGGGCTGCCTGAAGTGAAGCGTCTATAGCTTTTCATCAATAGAAACAGGAAACAAAGACAAAGGACGAAGGCACACGTCAGTGCAGGGACTCATGTAGAAGAAAGGAGCACAGGTTGAGGTCAGTCTGGTCTTCTATATGGTGACTTTAGGGCCAATCTAAGTAATAAATTGGAGCATGGGGAGGACAAAAGGCAGAGCACTCATTCCTTAAGGAACATAGTTTGATCCTACTTGGACCTGTGTGTGCATTCCTGAGGTTTTGGGCCTGTGACCACCGTGCATACCTCTGACCAGTGCTCCTACAGAGTCTGAGATGCAATATAAATGGAAACAAGTGACATTACTCCAGAGGATAAATACAACTGCATTGAAAGTGGGCACAGTGAACTGAAGTAACTTTTTGTATGGTATTTTGAAAATGTAACCTGAGAATAAAGACTCCCTCCCAAAAATAGAAGAACACAAATAGCAAACTCTGGTAAATGGGATTTGTGTTTTTAGAATATCTATTACCACTTTATTTTTGAGACAATCTGTTACTTTATTTTGGGGCAAATAAGCACATAAATTAGAGGTAGAAGTCTGGCCCTTCTTTTTTGTGTATAGGGAAACTAAGGGCTGGGAAAATTGGAGCAATCCCTGTGATACTGGATTGGCTATTGAGGTATCAGTGTAAATCATGGCTTCTTCTGGTTATTGTTCTCTCTCTTTTTCTCTTTCTCTCATATCATCTATCAGTACAGGGCTGGGGATATAGCTCAGTGGAATAAGCGCTTGCTAGCAAGCGCAGGGTCCTGAGTTCGATCCCCAGTACCGCAAAAAAAAAAAGATCAGAATCAGCATCTATCAGTACAATACGTACACACATACATGCATACATACATATGTACATACATACCAGCTCTGTGTAGTAGAGAGCCTAGACACAATAACGTTCCTATAGCAGTGAGTAAACTTAACACTCAAACTTTATTTCTAAGTAGGATCTTCACTAATATAAAGCAAAATTCTTTGAACAAGAAAGCAGAGACGGAACAGAGAAGCTATAAAACAAAAATTAAGGCCTCTTCAAAATGTCATGAAGACATTTCAAGAGGCTATAGGAACCAGCTTCAAAGGGTCCTTACTTGTCAGAATTTGGATTATTTGAGCATCAAAATAAATAACAATAATGGATTTAATCTGTAGGCTAATATAAGGACCTATGAGTATATAAGAGGGTATCAAAATAGATAATGAGTGTTTAAAGATTAAATTGCTGTAAGAGACACATTGTCAATGCCCCTCAAAACACCATCCTTTGATTCAAACACACTTATCCCATTGGCAGTAACTTCTCACTTTCTGAAGCCAGCCTAGAAGTCCACTTCCTTATCTTTATGAGGTGAGACCAAAGTATGATGAACGCTGCTGCTGAGTGCCAGCCAGTGAAAAGGCAGGCTCATAAATATGTCATGGCAGGTTTCCCATCATCTTACTCCTCCAATCTGACACTCTGCTACTTCTGGATTCTCCAAAGTTGAAATGGCTGTGAGAGGTAAACATTTTGCATCACTTCAGGATCAAGGCAGCCACTACATCTTCTGTACCTGTTCCTGTTGGTGGGCATTTGGGTTGTTTTGAAGATTTAGCTATTACAAATTGTGCCACTATAAACATGCTGCATATACCACTGTGGTATGATGTTTTTAACTCTTTTTGGAAGATGCCAAGAAGGGAAATAGTTGGATCAACTGGAATGTCTAGTTTTGGTGTTTTGAGGAATTGCCGTAGTGATTTCCATATTGGTTGCACCAACTTATGCTCTCACCAATGGTGGAGAAGGGTTATTTTCTTCTCACAGCCTCACCAGCATTTGTTCTTGGTTGATTTCTTCATAACAGCCATTCTTTCTGGAGTGAAATGGAATTTGTTTCAATTCGCATTTCCTGAACGACCAGTGATGTCAAACATTTTTTCACATATTTATTTGTTTTCAGACATTTATTTGTGCTTTGTCACCGTATCTGTTCATTTCTGATGCTCATTTTTGGATTAAAGGCCTGTCAATTCTTTGAAATTTTCACTCTCGTTTAATCCTTTTTTCTTGCTTAGTATTCTTTCCACCTCTAGCTATGCTTGAAATAATTTCAAAATGAAAACATCAAAAATTGAGTGAATTCTATTTCTTTCTGTTTTCAAATTTGGTAGTGTAAAGTTGTTATTAAAAGTATAATCTTTAGAGTAAGAGATGCCTCTCCTCTAGTGCTGCTTTTGGTTATGGTTGTGGTAACATTTTTCTCTCCACCACAGGGTCTTAATCTCCCAGTTGATGATAATCCTGAATTTAGAGCATCAAAGTGAGAATATGACGCTTGTAAATTTCTTGACACCATAACCGACACACAGTAAAGAGCTAATAATCAATTTTAACTTCCACGGCTTCCTTCATTCCTATTTATCTTTGCTCTTGTCCTAGTGGAATTAAAATAATCTCACTGATTACTTTCAAAACTTTTTTCTTTTTTCTAGGGAGTTTGGAATAATTTCTTCTGTAATAAACTATAACTTGGCATTCTTTGGTATCTCTATGGCCATTTGAAGACTATAGATATATACTGTTCTGATAAATATTTTAATATTATTTCCCTTTGGAGGCCTTTATCCAATTTTCACTTTTTATTTTGAGTGTATAGTTTGGAATGTACTAGTACCATTTATGTTATTTATAGGCTTTGACATTGATAAAAGTCAATAAATGTTGAAAAATAAAGAAATACGTGTGTATTTTAGGGTAATGTACTGTTTCTTTTGGTTATTTGTTGTTATTCTGACTTAAATATTTGACCAATACATAAATAACTTTGAAGAGTTCTTTTATTGAGGTAATTGAATACCACTATCATTACAATACATTTTTGGCTTTCCAGGATTTACAACTTATTGAACTTCAAATTTCTGCTGAGAAAATTTGTGGGAAAAGATCTAGTCAGTGCTCTTACAGTTGTTATATTACATCAAATATTCTGCCCAGGAAAAAATTACTCATAAAGAAAAGGTACTTTGTGATACACCTCATTGGAATGGGCAAGTATGAAATATAATTGAGAGTTTATAATTCAGTTATTTTTACCATAATAACTCATCCATTCAGCTAATGATGTAAAGCTATTATTCATTAATTAATTAATATTATTAATGGGATCAAATTGTTTGGCAGTGGTTCTTCATGAACCTCTGTACTCTTCTACTTTCTCCTTTGAAGTTAGAATTTAGAACACCTGGCTCGCTGAAACAAATGCTGGTAGTGGTCAACTGATAAGGAAAATGTTTGGTAAGAAAGTAGAGATTTATTTTTATTCTAACCCAAAATGATAAAACTTATGAAAATAAAGACATTTCATTTTGTTTAAAATATCTAGCCTCAGTGAATAAAGAAAGCATTTAATTGGCAGTGATTTATCTGGCCAGTTTTGTTTTACGTAGTCAAGGTATTTCCTTGCTAGATTGGTAGCTCTTCAGTGATCTACTGTATGGCAATAGCAGTTTTATGTAGCAGATTCTTCATAGATATTTAGTAAATCAGTACTCTGAGAGAGTACAATCAATTATATCTCACTGTAATGGAGAACTTGGAATGACGAGTAGTTTTTGAACCACCAGCCAATGACTTGCTTATAGTCTCCACAACCAATAAATTGTTGAATAGCATCTGGAGGGATTTTTAGTAATAAATGAAGAATATAATCTTCCTTTTGTATAAAACCATTCTATATCCTTATTAGAAGAACTAGGCTCAATTAGGAAAAAAAATAATAAAGCGGGAAATATGCAGGGAAAGGAAACCCAGTATCAAACCAATTAGAAGTAATAGCATAAAAGTGTTTGATTAGAACCCTATAAATTGAAAAAACATTGCCCTAGGTTACTTGAAATTTATAAAATCATGAAGAATATAGGCCTTATGAAATGGAAATAAATAAGCTTAAATAATCAATGTAAGTTTTTACATAAGAAATTTTATAGAACTTAACCTCAGGATAGTAGAAGTTGAAAACTGGCTGTTTTAATTAAAGAGTTCCCAATAAAATTATTTTTAGCTGGAAACATGAAGACCAATTTGGATTAGAGGTGTTGAAAATGTATCCTATTGTCTTTTGTAAAGATAGCTTTTTGAGCTAATATTTCAAACTAATTCCTTAAAAATTAGCCAACTTATATGGAAAGGATTTGAGTGTTTTAGGGAAGAAAAAATGTAGCATCACTTGAGAGGACACAGAGGATGATCTAGTGTTTAGGAGTGCAGACCCTGGAGCAAGGCTGCCTGGCTCAGGTCTGTGGTGTGTCCTTGGCGAGCTGATTTTAGCCCTTTAGGATACATTTCATGGGAAGTCTGAAATGAGTCTTAAAGGACTAAACATCAAATGGGCAGCAGAACTGTTCCTTCTGGAGTTTCCAGGTGAGAACATATTTCTGTCTCTGTAATGTCTGTTTCAGTGAAACATGGCTTTCTCCCTTCTCTAACTTCACACTTCTGATTACTTGTAAATTCACCTGGATTATCCAGAAAACTCTCTTCATTTCAAAATCCTTAATTTACTTATATCTGCAAAGTCTCTTTTGCCAAATAAGGTTAATACTTCCAGGTTCTAGGGGTTATGATTTGGGTATCTTTGGAGGACATTATTCATACTATCACAAATATATTTGGAAAAGTATTATATCTTCTGATTATTAAATGCATCTTGAGGAATTTTTAAAAACAAATTGATGGCATAGCATTTTGTTGCAGGATAGAATAGATATTATGCAAGAATAACTTTACAAGTACATACAGGACAGGAGGAAATACTTTATTTCCTCACTGACCAAAATGGTGTTTTAAATTAAACTAAAGACTTGATTATAACAACAAAAAACAAGCTGATTTGCACAGATTTTGATAAATGTTTAGTTGGAGAAGGGTTGTAATTCTTCAGCTAGTTAAAAAAAAATTGATGTATTGGAGCAGAACTGAATATATTTCTTTTCAACAAGAGGAATGAATACCCCTCTCATCTTCTATGTACACCCTTCTGGATGGTGTCATCAGTTTGCAACTTTCCAGTTTGAATGTTAACTTAAAAGGTTTTCCATCCAGACAAAAATCTAAGGAAGAATCTATGAAAAGAGCATGTGGTATAACTTATCCAAAATTTTGACTCCCTTCAGAATCGCTCTAGACTTTAGTAATTTTAGGTCTGGCCAAAAGATCAGAAATATAAAGCTGAAAAGTATGAAAAAGTAGCGGCACAAAATCCAATACTTCAAACACATAAGGAGAAAAAAATTATTTATTACTGAGAAACAGCATTTGAGATGTTTGACAAAGCAATGAAAATAATTTCAAACTTTATTAATCGCTCAAAATGAGGCTTAAATAAAAACTTTCTTTCAACTTCAAGTACTTAACTTGGCAACAAAATCTATAATTACCTACAGTCAGTTTCTTGTACCCTCAAAACACCATCCTATTTCATTACACCTTTAGAATCTTGTGCACATATCTCTACATGTTTAAGAATCAGTGACCTCAAACTAGCAAAAGAGAATCACCAAGAAAATGACCGTCACAATAGGTATATATAAAGACTGGGTGATGTGACTGACTTGAGAAATGCTGAAAATTTCAAAATATTTTATTTGAAGTGTTACCATTATGAACTTTTTAAGAAGCAAGATAAAAACATACCTGGAACACATTACTTGCAGTCAAACGGTATGAAGTCAGTCCAGTCCTCAATGATGTCATTGCTGGTTTCAGATCGTTATAGAAAAAGACTGTGTGGATGGGTAAATATCCACTGTGCCTTCTGGTTTTATGGTATTGAGTTCAGACTACATAAATTTAACTTGTTTATGTCTGCTCTTTTTGTTAAAAGAAGTTGGATTGCCTAGACAATGTGTGTTTTACTTAAAAGATCATTTTAAAAGAAGCTAGTATTTATAATGAATCACACTAAAAAATTCCCTTTGTTGAAAAAAAAACCCAAAGCAACAGTCAATTACAGATGGAGTGAAAACAGCTTGAGTGGTTAAGACATAAGAATTTATAGTCAGAGAGATGTGTGTTGAAATCCTGGCCGGGCCATTTACAGCAGTGCAATTTTGGGCAAACTATGTAAACTTCTTCACACCTTGTTTTCTTTTTATATGATAATCATAATGACAATGATAGCCTCCTAGTTGTTTCTGAGAGGTAAATGTGTTGCTCCATATAAACTATGTACACTGCACTGTCTCGTGCCTGGTACATAAATGCCATTTCAGGAATATCCCTAGCTAAGGTTTTGTGGCTGCTTTGGTGTCCTGCATCAATTCCGATTTGTTGCCAGCGTGTTCGGGTTGGTGTGGCTGTAGCCATGAATCAATTAAGAATGTTACCTTTCATGGTCTTTTGACTTTAGAGAAGATGCAGGAGTTACATGCGCCAGATTGGGTGGATAAGGCGGATGAAGGCACGCCCCCTTTTCTGTTGCATAGCACTCAAAGGCTGCATTTAACATACTTTTTTACCATATCCCATGAAGACACAAAACAGGGTTTCCTAAACCGCCTCAGAGAGTGGCAAGAGCTATGGGATAAGCATGTGAGCGCCAGAGTGGAGTATTTAAGGGAAGGGAATGTTTTGAGGAAGATTAATGGCAATGCATCTTTCACTGTAATCAATTTTTAAAGTTTAAATAGTCACTGAATACTTTGATCACCTCTTATACTTCTTAGGTATCAATTTCTTGAGTAAAATTTCTCCACACTTTTAATTAGCATTCATATGATCACCTTTCAGTCTGTTATTGCTTTTGTTTGTTTTCCTATGTGTGGTTGTCTACGTAGATATACATGAAAGGCTTTACCGTGAATTGGTTGAAGAAAGAAGCTATGAATTGTGAATTACCTTGATGCTAATCCTGACTCCAGACTTGTATTGACCTTGGCTAAGCTGCTTAACTTCTTAGGGCATTTGTAACTTCACTTGTAAACTGGAGCTAATGTTACCTGCTTCATAGGTTTACTTCGGGACCTAAATGACTCACCACAGTATGAAATGCACACCTAATAAACGCTCATTGAATAGTAGTCACTATCTTCGGTAAGCATGGTCTTCTGATAGATAAAATGCAAATACACACTGCTAGAGTTTACAGGGGATACAAGGTGAGAGGAGATGCATAAAGTATTTGGGACCGGAGCTCAGTGAGAGAATGACATGCACGTGCTAGAGACACAAGCAGGGCTTTGTCGGAGGAGAGGAAGTAGTCCAGGATTCTTAGTTTGGAAAGCAGTTCAAGTGAAAAGAAGTGGAGAAGATAGTACCTGACCTGAGTTTTGAAAAATAACATGCTACTATTTAGAAAAGGACATAAAGGGCTTTCTAAATAAGGAAAATAGAGGCCGGGGACATAGCTCAGTGGCATAAGTGCCTGTCTGGGAAGCGCAAGGTCCTGAGTTTGATTCCCAGTATAGGGAGAAAGAAAGGAAAGAAAGAAAGAGTATAATTACAAGCCTTCAACAGTGGGATACAGTGTCCCAGGAACAGCGTGTGGTGTTAAGGGGGGATAGACTTTATGGAGATGCCAACTTAGATATAAGACTGAAAGACTGATATGGCCTGGTTTGTTATATGCCTTGCTAGGGAGTTCTAATCTTACTGCCTTGCTGTTTAGAAGATCCCTTTACATGGAACGTGGAAAGTACATTTGGAAAGGTTGGAGAGTCGGTGAGAAACGTTAAAATACTCTATAGATGGTTTAGTTCAAGGGCAATGGCAAAAGGAATCGAACAAAGAAATGAATAAATGCAAGACTATTCAGAGATAGATGCCAAAGGCACTAATGAACCATTGTCTTAGGAGTGGGGATGTGAAGGATGAAAGAAGTTGTACAGGTCTAACCAGGAGGAGAGAAAAATAGTGGTGCTATTCATTGCAAGCAGCTCTTTTTTAGCCAAGTTTGGGGACAAGGACGTTTCTGGTCATAAGGAATCTGCAGGACTGTTAGGTACTCAAGGTAGAAATAACTAAAATACGGATGAAAATTTAGGCCGGAGCTTAAATGAAGAACCTAGTCGCAAATGCCAAATAATGTTGTTATAACTGAAAAATATAACATTCTTTGGAGATATCTTTGAAAACATGAGGTGATTTTAATTCTTAGTACTGCCATATATCCAAAATGTAAGAGTACAAGACACACATATTCTCTGTGTAATCTACAAAATATTTTAGGGGGAATATATTTACTCCCAGGGTCATATTTTAAACCTGGAAGAAAACACCTTTTTTCTTCTTTTCGATGAAGAATAAGGTGTGGGAGACTCAGTGATTCTGGAGTTCACTTCCAGAAGAGCTTTGCCAGAACTTGTTTTATCAGTTCAAATAAACTCCACCTGCTAGGGCTTTGCTTGAATGACAGTCTTGTAATCCTCTTGTAAGAATTAACAGGGTGGCTTTACCTATAAATAGCATTCATTTCCAAGTGTTAGGCACAAGGGTGTAGTCATAGTGATGAGAGACTGTCTAGCCTACCAGCCTTTTTAATTCAAAAGCATCTGTCAAGCTCTTACCTTCTTGCCATATTTTTGGGCTGGGGATATAGCTCAGTGGAATAAGCGCCTGCCTAGCAAGCGCAGGGTCCTGAGTTCTATCCCCAGTACTGCCAAAAAAAAAAAAAAAAAACAAGTGACCTTCTTGTCATATTTTTAATGTCTTGAGGAATATATTGTAGGTGAAGAAAACAACCTTTCTTGGAAAATGAAATATGAAGCTGTTTTAAGATTTAACCTCTTTTTCTCCTCCTCCCTCAAACTTGCAGTTCTCCTGCCTCAGCTTCCCAAGTGCTGGTATTATAGGCATGCACCACCAGGCCCAGCTGGATTTAGCTTATTACTAATATCATTTTACTGTTTCATTAGGTGACATTTAAATCATTTACAAAACAATTTCACTGACATTATTTCATTTTGGTCTTCACAGTGGAGAGTTATTGCTATTTAACAGATGAAGAAACAGACTGAGATTGAATACCTTGCTCAAGATCCCAGCACCAATAATAGTTGAGGCAAACTTTCAGCATCTTTTAATACAGTAAATATGCTTTTGTAGCTTTCAATATGTTATACAAATGTGATCAGTACCTTACAAAGAATTTTTTTAAAAGTTTTTATTAATATTGAAAGAAGAACAGAAAATAGATCTGAGTTGGAGCAGGAGGGGTGGAAAAGAATGTATTGTCAAATACTGTTTACGCCCGGATTCTGTGGTAAGTCAACGTGACACTTTTCTCTTTTAATAGAAAATAGCTCAATGTAAGAATCAGAAATTAAAAAACCAAAAATTGATCCTCATCTACAGTACGCTGTCTTTTAAGGGGGAAGACAGGAAGAAACTGAAAGAGAACCCCAGTTAGGAGACCACACGGGCCTGTACTGGAAGGAACAGCCTCACCAGCTGTGGCTGGTTTCGCCCTGGTGCAGAGACCATCGTCTTTCAAGGAATCCAACAGGGATTCCCCACTATACCCAAGTCTGTATTCCTTCTATTCTTGGAATCTTTCCCTATTACAAAACAAAGAATTTAAAGAGAAGTTATCTAAAGTAACACCTCAGAATGTTTGCTTCGCGTGTTGAAGGATTAACATCATCAACCAGGTGTGAGGGTGCCTGCCTGTAACCCCATATTCTGGGAAACGAAGCAGAAGTAGGAAATCACCCCAAATTCAAGCCCAGCTTGGACATTGCCTGGGCAGCATAGAAACTTAGTAAGATCCTATCTCAAAGTAAAAACATGCAGAAGTGGGTCATGGATGTAGCTCAGTGCAAAGGCTCTGCGTTTAACCCCTAGTAGTGGGGGGAAAAACCATAATAATTGAGAGAAGACATGGTGCACCTAGAGATGAGTGTACACACTGTTGGGGTGTTTCCCAGGCGAGAAGATATATTACTCTGCAAATAAACAGAGAGCTTCAGAAAGGACTGATTGCTTTATTAAATACAGAAAGCAAAACTGTTCATTATCACTTGGTTGACTTTCCAATGCTCACTGGAGTGTTGGAATTAGATGTTAAGAGCTGAAACAATCCCGCTCCAGTATCTGGAGGTTACATTATTTTGGTTACATTTCTCTCATTTTACATTTATCTAGTTCATTCTAAACATATGAAGACACAGAGAAAGGGGGACTTTCACAGCTAGAATGTGGCCCTTTCCTCATCGTGGCTTAGAAGAGAAAGAATAATAGCCTTGGTGCTTAGCACAAGCTTCAGGTTTTTGATTCATTTTGGTATCTCTACGTACAGAAAATGTTAATTTAAAGAGTGAGAATGGTGTTAAAATGATGAAACTATGTTATGAGCATGTGTGAAATTTGCAGAATGAGACCTATTAATCTGTATAGCCAAAGTGCTCTAATAAAGAATGTGAGAGAAAAAGTAAATAAAAAGTAAGATTATTTTGTAGTAGAGTCACGGATTTTAAGGTCCTTTGAAAACAAATTCGGTCATTCCCCCCCTTACTGTTTTAGCCAATCTGTGAACTCATAAAACATTTCCCTCCTTCCTGAGTAATTTTTAGAGTCGCTTTCATCGGCAGGACCAGCCTTATGTGAGATTCTTAAAGCAGTTCAAGCAGTCTACTTTCACTCTCGATCTTTGGCTTCTTTTGCTTAACTGATCCTCCTTCGCCCCTTCCCAGAGCCCACGATAGCTTCTCTCAGCAGGACATACTGTATCCTTGGACGAGCCATCTGGCCTTGTGGCCATAAAATCCTACCTGGAGCCTGACCTCTTTTCAGGTTTTGTTTAGTATTTTCCCTTTGACAAAAGTACCCTCATAATAGTGTATGCTAAAGAATTTGTGATTTATAGTGTCTTATCTTTCCAGATAATGTCACAGTTTGATATTTCAAAACCACATTACCAGAGATATAATGTAGTCTGGAGGAAAAAAAATACATTAGTGCAGGAATTATAAGCTCTGGAGAAAGCCAGTTTAATTTGGAGGCCCTGAAAGGCTTTTTGCTGGCCTTAGGTTACATACGCTAAGCATTTTTCTACACTATTTAGGGCAGAATTTTGATGCTTTGTTTCTAGTTTGTAACCCCATAGCCAAGTCAAGGATCCTATCATGAAAACCTGGGCAAAGAGTATGTTTTTGCCATCCTTATTTCCTTTGAAAGCTACTGAACTAGTTTTCATGGTGTAGAAAAGACCATACTTGGAGATTGGCTTTGCTTTTTGTTGTATATTTTTATCCATTTTTTGTAACCATGGGCTTCTAATCATAATTGCAAATGGAGGCCTTTATGTTTACTGTCATAAGTTCCCTGTTTCCAAGATTAATATTAAAAAGGTGTCAAGACTTATACAATGAGTGATCAAATGGGTAAATGTGTGTGTCCCAGGAGAAATTTCAAGCAGGACTTTTTCAGTTATTTTTAATATTATTATATGCTCACTTTCCCTACTGGTGTATTGAATTTACAAAGGAAAGAGCATTTCTGATATTACCTACAAAATTGTAATTGCATGCAATACCTACAAATTGTTATACATATCTGTACAAAATGTACACTTTTCCACTTTGCGTATTTCCTCAGTGAATTATGTTAAAGTCATCTGAGAACTACACTGATACTTTGAGGTCACATGACCAAGAGGCTTTGAAAGTGGTGAGTGAATAGTTGGAGAAGCTAACTACTCTTAACTATAAGTAGGGTTTGCTGTTGAGGGGCTAGGAGCCCACAGCACTTGCAGTTCATATGATCAGACACATGAGGGCAGCATAACCATGTAGAGGCCTGCTGTGGAGGTTGACTATAAAGAACTGAGTCCAAAGACCGTAACTGCACAGCCCAGGAATATGTAAATGAAGTAGGTTGACTGAAAAACAACAGCAGTACATTAAAGAGAGCGAATACATTTATAATTTTTCCTGATTTGTTATCCTTAGTAAATGGACATTTGCTTTTGAAAAAGAATCTGCAATTACACATTTAAAAATGAGAAGAGGTAGAGAGAGAAGGAGGGAGAGACAGACAGACAGAGAGACTCTTTCCTGTTTCTTAGTGCAACATACGTAACCTTTGAGCCCAGGTGTCTACTTGTACCTTACTCCACTCTGATATTCACGATATTCATGACACTTAGGTCTAGTTATTTAAAGATTACTGCGTGTTACTTTCCTCAAATCTAAGAGTGCAGTCATCGCAGTTTGCATGCAGAGGACTGAAGAGGCTTAGATCAGGTAATGCGGGTGGACATAAAGATTTTTTTCAAAGAACTTCCTCTGTTTGAATCTTGAAAACTATGCATCAGAAACCAATACACAAGAAAGAAGTTAAGCTGCTTAAATTGTATTTTATGGCTTTTCATCACAGGGATGTGAAAAAACACATGTAAAGAAACTAAGGTGGGGGGAGTAAAGATAGAAAGTGTAAGATTTAGTGTGAATTACAGAGAAATCTCACATGTGCTTATATAGAAGGAACATATTTCTTTTTCTTGTTTTGTTTTGTTTTGAGACAAGGTCTTCATGTATAATATGGTGGGCTAGACTTGACTTGCTTACATAGCCTAGGCTGGCCTTGAACTCACGGCAATCCTCCTGCCTCAGCCTCCTGAGTGCTCAGATTATAGGCGTGCACCACAATGCCCCATGGAAGAAACATATTTCTTTTTTAAAGACTTAAACTACTGTTTTTTTAGTTGTTAACTGGGAAGTAAGTCTTTTCTACCTAAAAACAAACCCATTACCCATGAAAGCAGCATCATAAAAAATAAAACCCAGAAAAGGTTCCTAAGAAAAGGAGAACTCAGATTGAGGAAAGTTTTTATCAGTTTGATCAGAATTTTTCTGGTAGTTAGGATGGACTGATGACTTCAAGCTTATTACATGGTGGCCCTAAACTTCAAACATGAGGCAACTGACTCTTCTTGCGTTTTGCATCCATACACGGCAGCCATTTACCCAAAGCCTAGAGAGTTTTAAACACAGCTTCAACTTTTTGGAGATAGAGACCTGCAACCAGGAAGGGGATACTACACAAATGCCAAAGTGGTTGAGACAGATGTTGGAGAAAGAAGAGAGGAAGTCAAATGGAAAAGATTGTGCACGTGACCTTCCATGTTGGGATTTGGAGAGGAACAGCAGGAAGGAGAAGCCTACATGTGTTCTGGGATGAATCACCCCTCTTCTCATTCATAAGGTAAAAGTTCTAACTTCGAGAAATTCACAGCGTGACTATAGTTCAAGATAGGTTCTTGAAGAGTAAGAAAGTAAGGTAAAATGTGGTTCTCAGGATGGACTCTCACCTAAAAGGACTAGTGTCCCCCTCAGGAAAGGAGATTAGGATAGAGAAGCACAGCAAGGGAAGCCTGGGTGAAGGACAGGGTGAACATGGCCATCCATAAGCCAAGGGATGAGGCCTCTGAACAAACCAGTGCTGCCAGCACCTTGTTCTCAGACTTCCATCTTGTAGAACTGTTAAAAAAAATACAACCAAGCTTTTATTGTGTAGTTTGTAGTAATTTGTTAAGATAATTTTGGTAAATTTATATGGGGGAAATCAGAAATGAAAATGTGGAGGCAGTAATATGTGTTTTCGCTGTGGAGCACTAATAAGAAAGTAATGATTTCGTATTTTAAAATGTGTGTTTAATGTCTTGGAAAAACAAGCTGATATGACATGTTCTGAAAAGCTAGGACTTAACCGGCAAGATCTGGTCAGGAGTTGGAAACAGGTGGAACTGCAGGTGCCATTTCTAGATGAATCTGGCAGCTTTGTGAAGGCTCCATTAGGGAGACCGGAGACAAAGCCCCACAGGTACGGAAGGGGCCTGGCTTGTACGAAGGAAGGAAGGAAGGGGCGCACCCATTTGTTATTAATTAAATGAAGGGAGTTGTGCACATATCAGTTATTATTTAAAGTAGGAGTAGACCATGCTTGACTCCAAGGAAGAGAACACCTGAAGGCACGAAAG
Source organism: Dinomys branickii (assembly GCA_004027595.1). Classification (NCBI taxonomy): domain Eukaryota; kingdom Metazoa; phylum Chordata; class Mammalia; order Rodentia; family Dinomyidae; genus Dinomys; species Dinomys branickii. The sequence continues at coordinate 66,302 of PVLD010002579.1, read as the reverse complement.
CAGTTTGGAAGTCGACCAGTGTAATAGTGGTTCCAACGATAATGCAAAAATGGACCCCTTCCCATAAGAGGTAACGAGACAGGCTGGATTCCAGGCTCAGAATGGCACGTTAATGCAGGACCTGAAAGCAGAGATGTACTCTATGAGAGAATATTTAAAAGCACAGGCCCCTTTTTAGGATGGCTAAAGTACTTTTAAGAGCACGGATGTCTACTATATAATTTACAAAGACACCTATTATGTAATTTAAGTTATTCGCATTCTTACAATGGAAGGGCCTTCTGTTGCTCCCAAACCATTGTAAACATTGACACAAACACAAATGCATTGTGTTATTAGTTCAGGGAAATCCTAGAACGAGGGATTGTGTTTCATGCTTGAGTTAGCGCTGAAGACACAAACTTCCACAGAAAGAGAGAAACAAGTGAGACTAAATATCTATTGAAAGTAGAAGCTCTGCATCAAGAGTGAGCAGGAGAACAGTGAGCCTCCCACTGGCTCTGTTTTTAATTGAGTAGGAATTTTGCTCATTTTCTGTTCCTAAGGCCACACTGTCGCAGACTGGTATAAAGAAGTTTATTTTGGCCCACAGTCCCGGGACAAGGTCACCGGGCCGCATCTGCTGATGGCTTTCCTGGAAGAGTCCTGAGCTGATGAGAAAATTCACAGGGTGAGACACAAGGGGTCCGTGTGGTAAGAGTGTTCTGGTGTCTGTCTTACCCAATCAGGAGTTTTCGGTTATGACTTTATCTAACCCTAATCATCTCGCTGAGAATCTGTCTTTAAACATTGTGGAACGATGAAGTTTTCATCCTCTTAATACCTCATGATGGAGATTAAACTTCAGTTATGTTTCTAGTTTGGGGCTTTGGAAGGGAAAACCCGTATTCAAACTGTTGCCCTAAACCATATGGAAGTGGTTATCATAAACTTTAATAAAACTTTATATAACAATTCATATCCTTTACAGACTGTCCCATATATGCTTCTAGAATCTTTGTACATGACAAATATATTGAAGAACCCTCAAGTATCAGAAAACAATCAACTAACATGGCCATGACTTGTTAAAAGACCTTATTTTTCCCAAGAAGACCACTAGTTCCATAAGAGTACTGCTATTCAACTACTGATTTTAATTTGGAGCTTTTTTTTCCCATATCTCTCATTCCCACCATGACTGGTTCATGGCAGTGTGAATCCCTGACACTGGAAATAACAGGTCAAATCTTTAAATGCTAATAGAAAGACTGACTGATTAGAGGACAAAAATGAGACACTAAAAATCATAGCTGTTTTTCAGTTTTTATTCTTAGTAGAATGGCCAAAAATGGGAACGGCAGAAGGAATTACTGCAGGTATCATCTAGACACTTTTGTCATATAACAAAGAATAGTTCATCACTTCTCCACCTCAAAACCTATTAGCTAGGAAATCAGTGTTATAGCAGACAAGACCTCAGGGAATTGTAAAGAAGACAATTCAGAAAGAAAAAGTAATAATGGTAAGCTATATAATAGTCTAATAATAACACAAGTCATAAAAAAAGGAAGAGAGAAACATTAGCAATAAATGTGAATATTTGATTCCTCAAAACATTATCAAGATAGGTTGTCATCAATCAAATAGAAACTATACACACTTCAACCACTGAAGATGTCACTGTGGGGATTGGAGAAAACCTCACGCAAAGGGCTGGTTTTGTTGGGCCTCAAAGATAAAGGCGTTCTCTGAAACCTGATACAATCACGTCAGCTTGAACAAGATCTCTCAATCTTGGCATTTCTACCGGGTAATTCTTATCTTGAACAGGATTTCTCAGTCTGGGCAGTTAGACTAGGTAATTGTGAGGGACTGTCCTGGGCATTGTGAGATACGTAGGAGCATCCCTGGTCTTCATGAACCAGAAATCTGCAACACACCCCATCCCCACCCCAGTTGTGACTGCCAGAATGTCTCCAGACATTGCCTAGATCACCCATTTCCTAGCTAAAAGGTTTTGAAGTGGGCAACAAAATTGCTTCTGGATGAGTATCATTGATGTAGCACATAAAGGGTAAAAGTGTGTAAGGAGAGACGCTGTCTTCACTTCAGGGTCTTTGCGAGCGAGCCAAGGAAGAGCAGTGCAGTTTCGGTCTAGTTAAAGGAATCTGCGAGGTTCTTTACAGAAGGTAGCTCGATTCACTCTCCTTGTGATGCTGGTTAGTCACAGAAGAATAACCCCAGATATACTGACAGCGGACACCCCGGCTGTTGTAGAACAGATGCCATAAAATCTTTCACCTATTTTACTGAGGGTGCTGACTGTACTTTTCCTGAGCTTCCCTGAATAATTCATGCACACACAACAATTTCTGATGATTCATTAAAATTATAGTTTAGGAAGTATGAAGCACATTATAAATACACTTAGAGCCTACTCATGTTTTATTTTCCAGCTTCAAATACCAAATGAATTTATTCTTTTTTCCGTTTACATTGATTTCAGTAAACTTGTCAGAAATAGTTTTAGTCATACGCCTAGCTGAACAGCTTCAGAGGGTACGACTCTATTAGAATAGGCAGCTTTGGATGGTTTTAAATTTTTATTTCTAAATAATAATGAGGTGATAGAGACATAAACCTTGCAAATGCTCACCTTGAGATAATTAAGCAGATAACACGGAAAGAGGGTAAGGCCAGCACAGGCATTTGTAGGTATGTGAGGATCCAAACTGCGCACTGTTATCTTTACATCCCCTTTCATAGACACTATCAAAATTTCATAAAGAAATATATTTTTCTGGCTTAATTTTTTTAAGTTATGGGATAAATTTTGCCAATTTGAGTCTGAATAATATGAATCTAAACAGGAAGCCTGGTCCTTATAACTATGCCTAGCAAACACCTCTTATGTGTTTACCGTGAGTCGGGCGCTGTGATAGACACTAGAGTCCCACAAGAGTCGAGCGTAATCAGTCCGACTCCCTATCAGGAGACTTCCAAGCCAAATGAAGGGGATTTTACAAGAAGAGTGAGTGTAAGCACACTTCGATGTGATAGGTAATATACAGATAGTCACAAAGCACAGGGAGACCAGTTAGACAACTTATGTAGCAGGAAAAATGTGGAATCATGTCATATTCCTATTAACAATGTATAGCGTTTCACTGTGCCCTTGCTGCACTATCACTTAATATTTGCTAATTTGGTAAGTGAAATTGGTGTCTAGTTTTAATCCCGTTTACATGTTAGAGAGGCCAGTTTGTAGGGGCACTGTTCAACTTTTCCATCTGTATCTCCTGCTCTGTCAGTTACCTGCTTATGCCCTTTTTCTTCTTTCCTTTTTAAGTTTAGTGCCCTCAATCCCGTCTTCGCATCCTTAGGAGCACTTACGTGACTGTTCACATAGATAAACATTTTTGTTTTTGGCAAATGTCTCCCCAAAGATCATAAGTTCTAATTCAAGTGAATTAGTTTCATATCTCACCTCATTTATCTTTTAGTACTATCAACTTGCTTCCTGCTTTGAACCTTCTTCATCCGGAAGTTTGGTGGGGTGTTTTTGTTGTTGTTATTTTTTTTAACTGGCTTTATTTTGGCTCTAATTTTATGTCTCTGGCCATTTCTGCTCAGTCTTTATTTATGGGCCACTGTTGCTATATATTGTCCATAAATAATAGTGTTTTTGATGGTCTTGTGCTCTTCCTGTTTGTGGAGCACATTCCTGTTTCTTTCATCCTACTCACTTATACTGGATTTATGCATTCTTTTATCTTTCACTCCCGGTCAAATGTGGGTTGGTAGTTTTCAAATTTCTAATAGCTAAGTATTTTTTCCTGACTTTTACTTTCATGTATCTCACCAATTACAGAAAAATTCTGGAGAATAGCCTACATACATCACACTAATAGAGAAGAAATCAAAACCATTCTTGTTCATATATCAAGATTCTGCTAAAGAACCCCAAACCTATGAAGAAAATACTCTTTATCAGAGTATTCAAACACACTTCTCTTACTTTTTTTTACTAGACTATAAGTTTCTTACAGTAGACTCTGTGCCTCATCTCTGTATTCCTAATGCTTGGAGCAAAGTGCTCAGCAAACCCTTAATAAATATGTACATCTCTGGCTCTATAAAGATCACTCAGGTCGCAGTAATTGATCATCTTACTGCACTAGAACATAAGTGGCTGATATTTAATTAGGAACATGAGGATCACAAGTTTGAGGCCAGTCTGAGAAACACAGAGACAGCCTGTCTCGAAATAAAATAAAATTAAATAAGAAAATACAAAGATGTGAATGAATAAGAATATATCAAAAGGAGAGTGACTACGACAGTAGCAATCTGACTGTGTTTAATACCATCTCTAATGTCCCAGACAGAAGTACATGAGTGTTTGGAGAAATTCTGCCCAATATTCCTTTGTGTGCATACATCTTTTCACAAAATCTATACTTTTATGTCTTGCTTTTATTCAACATGGTATCATTACTATTTCTCCATGTTATTTATTATTCTTTAAACATGTGATTTCAATGATTACATAAAGTTTTACCACATACACTACTTAGAATGCATACTTTTAAAAATGTTCTAACAACTTATTGTATGTAGTTTTATTTTTCTCTGAGATTTTTTGCATAGGAACATATACATATATACATATACATAAAGTGGTTAACGTGTAGTGAAGATGTTATTTCACCATATACAGAGATGTGCGCTAAATGCATTGTGGGTATTATTCCATCCAGTCTCCATAAAAACCGTAGAAGGCAGATGTTATGTGTCATTATCTACAGAGGAACGGATGCTAAGGTAGATTATGAAACTTGTTAAAGGTGATGCAGGTGTCAGAGTACCCTTACAAGCGAAGACTATCTGCCTCTAGATTATGTACCTTGTTTTCCACAATCTCCCCTCACTTTATTAATTCTCTGCCACTGTATTTGTTCTCTGGCTATACAGAAGTTAAGTCAAGCTTTTCCCCCCTTTTTCCATCCTTTCTTTTTGTCTTTTGGTGGTGCTAGGTATCAAGCACAGGCCCATACATATGCTAAGCATATGTTCTACTATGAAAGCATATAAAGTTTTATAACTGAAGAAACGCTAGTTATTTACTAGGACAAATTATAACACAATATTAAAAAAGAAGATACTGGTTTTAGAATGTTTTATTTCTCTGATCTCTTTTAAACTGGATTCTAACAGGGCACTTTCTGTAAATAATTATTTTCTCTTCTGATCTTGTTTAGTGCCACAAACTTAACCTTTTTCTAAAATTAGCAAAGATTGCCAAATCAATTAAAATTTAAAATTTTAAAGTTTTAATATGTTCCTAACTTTGGCAAATTGTGCCCTCATAAGTTCAAGTTTTCTTTTTCTTTTTTTTTAAAGTCAGAAATACTGAGGATTGAACCAAGGACCTTGCACTGAGCTACATCTCAGTCTCCCTTGCTTAAATTTTGAGATAGGGTCTCCCAAAGTTGGCCTGTAACTTGTGATCCTCCTGCCTCAGCCTTTCTAGTACTGGGATTACAGGAATGTACCACCGTGTCCAGTGAAGAGAACTTTTCAAGTATTCTTCATGGAGGATTTTATAACATTTAATGATGTTGGTACCTAAGGGGGAGGACTTTAATAATGAAACTGTACTTTCTGCCTAGAGAATAGTTTTTATTTCTATCTTAATAAAAAAAAAGTCCCTAGAAATTAAGGTGACTATGAAATAAAACTAATCTATATGGTAGCTTTATCATCAAAATCCAAAATATAGAGAAATAATAAAGCTAAAAATCCTTTGATTTGCAATCTGATAATTTAGGTGAGATTTAGATCTGGCCTGCTTATAGAATGAATTTGTGAAAATTTAAGTAACATTAATATTTTTTCTTTGTGCATTTGAGGTTATATACGCTATCAACATTTCAGATTCAAAATTTGATATCTTCAGTGCTATTAAAATAATAATTTAAAAATATTTATTGAGCAACTTTTTATCAATTTAGTCTACCTTTCCAGATTTTTACTATTAAATATATATTTTAATATGATATAATTACATCCTTTGCACTTGCTCTTAAACAGTTGTAAATAATGGGAGGTGTGATTTTCAAATCATCAATTTTATTTATGCTATTGTGAGCCATAGGACAAACGGTAAAGCAGTTATGGTTGGCGGTACGACCAACATTGTTTTTATAGTAAATTGAAGAAAAGTGAATATTCCCTTCATTTTCTTATGCGCTGTAGTTTTGGTTACCCATGTGATGGAATACTGGGTTCTTTTCCCATATCAAATAGAAAAGAAACACCTAACATAATTATAGATTTAAATCTTCACTAAACATTACTAGTAACTGAGGCCTTATTAATTCTGTGTGCCTTGGTAAAACAAAGACTTTTAAGAACTATTATGGTAGTAATTGTAATGCCCATGAGCATGGAAAGTTGTCTGTTATAAGGAAGAGATCACAGAATATTTTACTTGTTGAATGTTTATCTCCAAAGCTAGACAGAGACTTAAATAGAATTTTAAATGCTTGTGAGCTTAACTCACTCTGAGGAATAGATGACTGTGTAAAGACAGTCATAGTTCCACGTAGTACTTACTGGTCTGCTTTTCCAGCGGGAATGTCAAGGACTAAAGCAGTGGTTCACAAATTGCAGTGTGTACATCAGTCATTTGGAAAGCTTGTTAAATATGCAGACTTCTAGGCTCATCCATAAAGATTTTTCTCTAGTAGGTGTGTGGTGGAACCCAGGAGTCTGAGTTTACCACACATTCCAGAAATTGTGATACAGATGCCCCAAAAGCCAGCTTCTAAAATGCCAGGCAAGTAAACAAAGTCCTGAAAGAGGTCTGGGGAAGGGGACAGGTATATGGCTCACTGCTAAGAGAAAGTGGAATTTTTATGTCCACTGAAGACTCTGCATGAATAAAAGGGGTTGTTCCCATGGAAAGCTCATAGCTAGACTCATCAAACCATGCAGCCTGTGTCAACAGTGACCTTAAAAATTCACTGGACCCTTTCAGATTGTTGACAAGCTCATTTTTGGACGTGTCTATTAAGGGAGACATACTCGGTCCTGTGTGTCCGGTCTTACTTCAGACTGCTCTGATCACTGCAGCAGCTATCTGGATATAGAGGAAGAAGAGACTTGTGTCTCACACTGTCTATATCTTCTAAAACATATACATTTGTGTTAGATTTTTAAGAAGAAAGAAGAGTGAACTATTTGTAAATTCAAAGGCAAATTCCAAGCATTCTTCCCAAATTGAGATTGTGACAATGCTTTAATAGACATTTATGTGAGTTCAGACTTAAATGCTCCCAATATGGATTTTATTTAAAATTTATTTTTAGACTTCTTAGCAAAAAATATTTACTAAGAATAAAAATACTCCGCTATATCTGTAATATTTCTTTTTTCATCCCTATCAAATTAAAATGAAAGGTAAATAAGTATCTTTTTCCAAAATATATTTTATTCTACATCACATATATCTTCGCAGGCAATGTAAATGGTTGTGTAACTTAATGGACGCTGTCTCTGAACCTTCTTGCACAATCTGTATCCTTTGTCTTGAATGCAAGTCCCTTCTTTCAGCAAGTCTTCCTGTATTCATTTCACACCATTCTTCCACACCCTTCCCCATAGGGCTTTTTATTCAACATGATGTTATTTTTACTGTTACTCTAATTACACTTGGGTTGTCATATATTTATATTAATACTTATATTTATATTTACACCTATATTCACCAAGGAGGAAGACCAAGTGTTTAATTTCATTTGTTGAGCGAATGGTAGGCCATTTTTCCTTCTTTACTTCAGTGTCAAATTTCCAACAATGCATGGCCATCTGAATAGCCATGTGCTATACTGGGAAGCTGTGAAATCCAAAGGGAAAGGACCTACTGAATGTGACTTACCATTCTCTGAAACCTGCGGTGGCATGATGAGTGACTAGTACCCTAGTTATGGCAGGGAGGAGCTTCCTCCGGAAGGCAGTGTTGGCTGAGCGCTTTGGCATCTGTACTCTCCTTCCTCAAAGGAAGGAGAGCTGCGAGAGCGTGTCAGGACCACTTGCTTGTTGAGATAAACTGGTTTAGAGAACACTCAGTCCTGTCCTCTTTCAACTTAAAGTGGTTCTCTTTGCCTAATATTTACAAAATCTAAGCAAAGATCCACAAGGCTTCTTCGATGACTACTTCCTTTGTTAGTTTCAGAGGTTTATTCATATTTTTGGCATAGGTAATTTAAATGCAGTCTCAAAAACCATGATTTAAGTATGTTGGAATGTCTAGCTTTGGTGGAAACTTGTGAACGAAGGCTTCATATAGATGCTCCCAAAATTGGAGTTTCTACCTCCCAGAAAACTTTGAACCCTTTGAAGTTTTATTCTCTTATACTAATTTTCTTTCTGCCATAGAGGTTGGCATACAGTAAGTGCTAAATACTTGTTAAATAGATGTTTGTGTCTTTTAAATATTTTGTCCCTTAAATTACTTCAGTGAATTTTTGTAAAACATTTCCAAATGGTCTGAACTATTTGGAATGGGAAAACAGTATTCAGGCAATTTGGGCATTGTTCTCTGTACCATTTCTAAAACATTGTAGGGTCATCCAGATCAATATTTTCTTGAACTTTAGCCATGCTACAATTTTCCCAAGTCTAGGCATCTGGTCTATAAAGTTGAAAAAAGCTCTGTGAAGTAATATATATATATATAGATAAATTATGCATTGGGGAAACATACTATATTAATTTTTAAGGACTCCTTAGATTAGCTGGGCATGGTGGCTCACACCTGTAATCCCAGAACTTGGAAGGCTGAAGCAAGAGGATAGCTTGGAGTTTGAGACCAGCTTGAAGTGCATAACAAAACCCTGTCTCAAAAAGACAAAAAAAAGAAAAAAGGAATTCCCTAGATTCAACCTGTTTTGCTTTGTAGAATTAATTATTCCTTTCTCTAATTGATTAACAACTTATATATTAAGTCTCCTTATTAGGGAAAAATGTACAACTAGGAAATAGAGTTGCATGGCAAAACCATTAAACTGGTTCACAGGAGGACTAGAACCTGTGTAACACTTTCGAGAAGGAAAAGTCAAGGGCCAAGGGGGAATTTATACAGTCAGTAGTTAAACAACTTCTCTCAGGGAATGCAACATCTCCCATACAAGAGATTTTACTCTTCCTTCTGGAAAGGGGGCGTGGTGGACTGACAACTAGTGGTCAATTTGTGATACCCAGGCGAACTGAATCAGCGTGGTTCTAGGTGTGGAGGGCTCACCTGAGGATTGTTGCCAACAGCATAAAAAGAACTGGAGAGGAAGATGGTTTGCTGTTGATTCTCCTGGAGAAGCTTGTTGTGCTGGTTTTCCTGATATGAATTCGGCTTTTCTCCTCATCAGAGCAACTCGGGACCTCACAATTGCTGAGGATGGCTGTGCTTCTTTTGCGGGGAGCTCTGGTCCTTACCTTGAGTGTTGCTCCCTGGATGCAGTGCAGATCCTTTAGCCAGATCCTTCATCCTGCTGGCATAGACTTTCTAGCTTCCAGTGCAGATCCTTGATACAGACTTGCATAGGACATTGCCATGGGCTCTAAATCTTCAGCTGGACTCATGCAGGACATTGAACAGGGCCCTCAGCTGGATTCTTGGGGTCTCTGTGTGTGGATAGATCTCCCACATTCTTTTGCATTTGATGCTTCAGGGAATATTATAAAATATCCTAAAAATTATGAGTCGTGTATTTTAATCTTTTCCCTTATAAACCATAACTACAACAGGGACTAAGAAAAAAGGAAGTGAAGAACTGGCAAAGAGAATGTGAAAGGAGAAAAACAGGCACCGCTCAGACTGTAGTCTATCATCTACCCACAAGGGGAAACTCAGTTCTGCAAATGCCTTGTGTGTCCATAGGGGACCTCAGCATATTGCCTAACCTTGTAGTGGTGAGATATTGAGGTGTAAGCCTTGTCTCCTTGGGAATCTTATTCATGTCGCAATTGGGAAAGATTGCCTCACATACTTATAGCACATCACTAGAACTGCAGTCATAAGGTGATGAGGTGTAACTCTTCCCTTCCTTATAATCTTATTCATGTTATGCTGGGAAATTTTATTTCACACATGCCCACACCCCCTTCTCAAACCTTCATGCACAGAAACACACACACACACCTGCAAATATACACACGCATATATATGCTCTTCTCTCCTGACCCTCAACCTGTGCTCACATAGAATCTCATTCTTACTGATCCAAAACACTGCTCCTGCTTGCAAGGGAGAGAACTTTCTACTGAAGGAATGTGTATGACACACATTACACTTTATATGAACACCATTTTTGCTACTTGCTTCACTAACTTCAAAGTCCTGATATTTTACTGTTGAATTGTTCATATTTAAGTTTCCATTATTCTATTTACAGTTAGAAACTATCTTTCTTCATATTTGGAATAATGACATAATTTGCAACAAGGATTTGCCTATGTGTTTCATTTTGACTCTTCATATCAAATAGAACCATGAGGGGTTGTGGTTTTGGTAGGTTAAAATGACAACGTAATAGCAATTTCATATAAACCTAACTATTATATTGCTTTTCACTTAAGGGTATTATTTGGATCATTTGTAAAGTTTTTATTTTCTTCTCTAGTCTTTTTTTCCCCAGGTAAAGTCTTGGTTGTTTGGATCACCCATTATTGCTGAGGCCACTAAGTACAGACTGAAGGGCAGGAGATTTACTTCTTACTCTTTCTTTTCGAGTCTGGACAGTCTTCCTTTGTGATCTATAGCCACTGTCATAGCACCAGTGACTTCAGTATACCATCCAAGAGGCTCTTGTGAGTCCTGCGCACCTGTAGTGGGAGACTGCTTCATGGCACCCTTGTTTGTGAGCATGTATTCATCTCTAAGTATGTGCCATGACCGCCCAGTGCACTCTCTGGGAGTGAGCCTACACTAAAGCTTGAGTACCTGACCTCTCAAACCTGCTGCTTCATGGCTATTACTCCCATGGCCTGAATCCTAGGCAACTGCTTTTTTTAAGTACAAGAAAGACGAAAACAAACCCAACATGAGCAATACAGAATTTCAAACTAAGATGATAGGAAATTAAAAATGCTTAGTATATTGCGTATTGCTATCAAGTAGTTGCTCAGATTACCAAGTACAGGCATACAAAATTGATTAAACAATATAAGCACTAATTCTTCCTTTCAAAGAATTAATGGAAATTAGTAGTTCAATTATCTTAGCTATCTTGGGTATATATACATACCTCTTTTCCCTTCCTTTTCTTTTTTTCCCTCATCGCAGTCATTCTTTCCTTTTCAGCAGTTTCTTTCCCTTTCACTACATCTATTGTGCATTTTTGATGTTATGTACTCTCAGTTTCTTACACTAGGGAGACAATGTCATGTTTATACCTGCGGATCTGACTTATTTCACTTATGAGTATGGTCTCTAGTTGCATCCATTTACCTATAGAAGCCTTGAGTTTACCTTTCTTTATAGCTGAGTAGTATCCCACTATATAAAAATATGACATCTATTTTATCCATTCCTCCTCTGTTGATGGGCATGTGGGTTGTTTTCAAGATTTAGCTATTACAAATTGTGTTGTTGTAAACATGGGTATACTTATATTGCTGCGGTATGATGTTTTCTTTTCTTTAGGGAAAATACCCAGGAGGGGAATAGCTAGGTCAAATGAGACCTTAAGTACTGGATTTTGAGGAATCTCCACACTGATTTCCACAGGGGTTGTACCAGTCTACACTCCCACCAACGAAGATGCTCCTTTTTCTCCACAGCTCTGCCAACATTTGTTTTTGGTTGGTTTCCTGATGATCGACGGTATTTCTGTGGCGAGATGAAATCTCAGTGTTGTTTTAATTGCATTTATCAAATGACCAATGAAGTTGAACATTTTTTCATATATTTTTGCCATTTATATTTTTTTACCTGAGAAGTGCATATTCACCTTAGGTAACCATTTTTGTACTGGGTCTTTGAATTTGGGGAGTTTGATTTTTTAAAATTTGTTATATGTTCTAGATAGCAGTGCTTTGTCTGAGGAGCACTTGGCTAAATTTTTTTCCCAATTTGTGGGCTTTCTTTTAACTCTGTTGGTGATTTCTTTTGATGTGTAAAAACTTTTTATTAAGATGAGATCCCAGGTGTTTATTCTTTGAAGTATTTCCCATGCAGTTTTGTTTTTGCTCATGAACTCTGCTTACCCTATGTCTTCAAGATTTCCACCTACTTTCTCTTCCAGTACATTTAGTGTTCATGTTTTTTATTTTTTTATTTTTTATTTTTTGGTATTGGGGATTGAACTCAGAACCTTGTGCTTGCTAGGCAAATGTTTGTCCTGCTGAGCTATATCCCTAGGCTTCATGTTTTAATATTTAGTTCTTTAATCCATTTTGACTTTAGGGCATAGTGATAGGCAGGGGTCTAGTTTTAGTTTTCAACATGTGGAAAGCTGGTTTTCCAAGCACCATTTATTAAAGAGGCTGTCTTTCTTCCAGTGAACATTTTTGGCCTCTTTTCTCAAAGATAAGGAGACTGAGTGTGTTTGTAGCTGTGTCTGTGTCTTTTAATCTGTCCCATTGATCCTCAGGTCAATTTTTTTGCCAGTACCATGCTGATTTTACCACACTAGCTTTGTAGTGTAATTTTAAGTCAGGGATTATGATGGTTCCTGCCTTCCTTTGTTGGACAGGATTACCTTTGCTATTCTAGATCTTTCCTCATTCCAAATGAATTTTAGGAATGTTTTCTCTAGATCTGTGAGGTATGTTAATGATACTGTGATAAGGATTGAATTAAAGCTGTATAACACTTTTGGGAATATGGCCATTTTCTCAATGTTGGTTCTTCCAACCCATGAGCAAGGAATATCTTTCCATTTTCTGAAATCCTCTTCAATCTCTTTTTTCAGACTATTTTAATTTTCACTATATAGGTCTTTGCTTCTTTTGTTGGATTAATTCCTACATATTTCATTTTTTTTGGATGATGTTTCTTTAATGTCTCTCTCAATGAGTTTGTTGTTTATGTACAGGAATGCTATTGGTTTTGGAGTGTTGAATTTGTATCCAGCTACATACTGAATTTGTTTATTAATCTTAGGAGTCTTTTGGGGGAGTTTTTGGGGTCTTCCATGTAGAATACCATGTGGTCTGCAAATAATGATAATTTCATTTCTTCCTTTCCTATTCTTTTTCCTTATTTTCCTTTCTCTCGTCCAAGTGCTCTGACAAATGCTTGCAGAACCATATTGCAAAGTAGTGATAGTGGACATCCTTGTCTTGTTCCTGATTTTAGAGTGAAATCTTTCAGGTTTTGTCCATTTAGTAAGATGTTGGCTGTTGGTTTTTCATAGATGGCTTTGATCAGGTTGAGGTATAGGCCATCTGTTCCTATTTTCTGCATAGTCTTTTTCATTAATGCATGTTGGAATTCGTCATAAGATTTTTCTGCATCTGTTGAGATGATCATATGGTTTTTGTCTTTGGCCCTATTGATATGGTGTATAACATTAATTGATTTTCAAATATTGAACCATCCCTGCATTCCTGGAATGAATCTGACTTGGTTGTGGTGTATGATGTTCTTGATGATTTGCTGCATTCTATTTGCTAGTATTTTATTGAGTATCTTTGCACCTATATTCATTAAGGAGATTGGTCTGTAGTTTGCTTTCTTGGTTGGGTCTTTCTCTGGTTTTGGTATCAGTATAATACTTGCCTTGAAAAATGAGTTAAGGAGAACTGCTTCCTTTTCAATTTCGTTGAAGAGTTTGAGCAGCATTGGTAATAAATTTCTCTAAATGTCTTGTAAAATTCTGTTGTGAATCCATCAGGGCCTGGGCTTGTCTTTGTTGGTAAGTTTTTAATGACGTTTTCAGTCTCATTAATTGATATTGGGTTGTCCAGGATTTTTATATCTTCTTGACTCAACTTTGGTAATTCATACGTATCTAGGAATCTGTCCATATCTTCTGGGTTTTATGTGCTGTGGGAGTGAAGAGTTTCAAAGTAGGCATTAATGATCTGAATTTCCATAGAATCTGTAGTAATTTCATTCTTTTCATTCCTTGTTGCATGAATTTGAGTTCTTCCTTTTTTTTGATAGGGTTGGTTAGGGATTTATCAATTTTATTTATTCTTCCAAAGAACCAGCTCTTTGATTCATTTATTTTTTTGTAGGGGTTTCTTCATTTCAATTGCTTTAATTTCTGTTCTGATCTTTATAATCTTCTCCCTTCTTTGGGCTTTGGGCTTGACTTGTTCTTCTTTTTCCAAAAGTTTGAGGTGTAGCATTAGGCTATTTATTTGTTCTCTTTCTGTTTTCCTTATTGTGAGTTCACCACTATAAATTTCCCTCTGAGGACTGCTTTCATTGCCTTCCACAGATTCTGGTGAGTTGTATCTACATTTTGTTTGTTTGCAGGTATTTTTTAATTTCTTCTTTAATTTCTTCTGTGACCCATTGTTTGTTCAGAAGGTTGTTTTTTAATTTCCAAGTGTTTATGGAGTTTTTGGAGTTCCTTTTGTCATTAATTTCCAATTTCATTGCACTGTGGTCAGATAATATGCATGCGATAATTTCAATTCTTTTGCATTTAGGTAGGTGTGCTCTATGGGTAGAATATGGTCTATTTTAGATAAAATCCCATGTGCAGCTGAGAAAAATGTGTATTCTGATGTTGTGGGGTTGAACACTGTATGCATCTACTAAGTCCATTTGTTTACAGCTTTGGTTTAGATCTGTTATCTCTTTACTGATTATTTGTCCAGTTGACCTATCACTTTGTGTCAAAGGGGTGTTGAGGACCCCTGTTATAATAGTGCTATTAATCATATGGGTTTTCATGTATGATAAGATTTGTCTTATGTAGTTTGGTGCTCTGATATTTGGTGCATACATGTTTAGGATTGTTATCTCATCCTCTTGCAGTTTTCCCCTAACAAGTATGTAGTGACCTTCTTTATCCCTTTCGATTGTTCTTGATTTGAAGTTTATATTTTCTGCAAACATAATAGCTACTCCTGCTTTTTTACTGGGTTCCTGTTGCATGGAGGATTGTTTTCCATCCTTTGACTTTCAGTTTACGGATTTCCTTTTGAGTAAAATGTGTTTCCTGTCTACAGCATATCGTTGGATTTTGTTTCTTAATCCACTCTGCCAGTCTCAGTCTGTTTCTTTTGATTGGTGAATTGAGGCCGTTTACATTTATGGTTATAACCGATATGTGTTGGCTTATCATTGTCATGTTACTTATTTGCTATTGGTTTCTTACTTTTTCTACCTGTTTACTTGTTTGCTCTTCTTGAGGGTTCCTTTCCATTGTTGTTCTTGAAATTGTGTTCATTTTCTTCTCTATCTAGAATGTCTTTTAGTGCTTTTTTAAAGGATGGTTTGACACTCATGAAGTTCTTCAGTTGCTTTTTGTTGTGGAAATATTTTATTTCTTCATTAAACTTGAAGTATAGTCTGGCAGGATACATCAATCTTCGTCGGAAGCTGTTTTATTATAGGACCTGTAATACTTCACTCCAAGCTCTGCTTCATTAAATGGTTTGTTTTGAGAAGTCTGCCGTGATTCTGATGGGCTTTCCTTTACAGGTGATCTGTTTCTTTTCTCTAGCAGCTTTTAGTATTCTGTTGCTTTGCTGGAGATCTGGGATCTTGATTATTGTATGTCTGGGTGTAGTTTTATTATAGTTATGACTAGTAGGAGTTCTATATGCCTCATTTAACTGTATCGCAGATTCTGTTTCCATGCTTGGAAAATTTTCTGCTATTATTTTTGCAAGTATTCTTTTTATGTCATTTGTGTCGCCTCCTGCCGTTTCATTGTCTCCTATTACTCTGGTACTATTTCTCTTTGCCTCATCTTGCACCTGTTGGATTGATTTTTCCTGGATCCTTGTTGATTTTAAGAGATCCTTCCTTTCACGATCGCTGGCTGCCATGCTGTCTTCAAGATCTGAAATTCTATCTTCGGCTTCATTCGAACAGTTTTGCAAACTTTCAATGGAAGTCTTGATTTCCTGCAAATCTCTTTGAGTCCATTTCATGTGTTCTAATTCATTCCTATATTGCTCATGTAACATTTCCATCCATTGCCTATGTTCATCTATTGTCTTATCTGTTTCTTCTCTAGATGTGCAGAGCATTTCTTTCATTATTATTGTCATTTCATTTTTTGCTGGAGAGATTATGTCTGATCTGATCTCTTCTATGGCCTGATACAGTTGTTTCTTTACTTCCACTTCAATCACTTCAGCAGTTTCAGGTGTGTGTTTACCAAGTTCTCCTATGTCAGTGTCTCCTGGATTTGTTCTGAGTGGAGTAGAGTTCTGAGATTGTGTTTTAGTCCTTTGTCTTGTCATGTTTGATGCTGGAGGCAAAACACTCAGTCTCCCTCTTCTCTGGCAGTTCAGCAAAGGTTGCCATTGGCCCTAGGTTTCCTGGTGGGAAGACCTGCTTCTCAGTATCCGCTGAGATGCACTCCTTAGGCTGGGGTCTTCCAGTGGATGGTGAAGTGCACCTAGTTCTCCCAGGTCTCAGACATGAACTGTGATTTCAGTTGAGGGCAGATGGTTTATTCCAGTGGCCCCTCGCAGTTGAGGGCATGTTTATGACCCAGAATCTGGTTGCACTGATGGCACTATCCCAGATCAGTGGTCCTGTGACCCCAGGAAGTTCAGGATATAGGCAAAACCCAGACACAAACTGCAGGGTCAACAGTTTGTCGCCCACCTGTTTCCGTATCTCCAGTAAGTTCAGGTTGTACACTGGAGCCAGACTGCCTGTGTATGTGACCTCCAGGAGGGCGGCATGCAAGTGAAGCCCAGTCCAGAGCTGCTGTGTCAGAAGCTCTTGAGCACCTGAACCCGTACCTCACCCAGCACTGGGCACACACATGGAGGGCCCATACACGAACCCCAGTGAGAGCAGTTCACAGACGTTCTGAGTGAGGATCTCCTGTCTGCACCAGGTGCACAGAGGGAGGAGACTCAGGCAGTAATGGTGACAGGGTACTGAGTTTCCCACTCTAACCCCAAGAAATAGACTGGAAATACCTGGTTCTCTTGGCAGACTTCACTGGGAACCATGCTGTCAGTGGGTCACAGCCCCATGGCCCGCCTGATTCTGCTTCTCCTATCATTTCAGTCCATGCAGAGAAGCCAGGAGTGGCTGCACCAACAGTGATCACAGACTGCCTGTGTGTGCGAGCTCCAAGAGGGCAGGGCGCAAGTCTTTATTTCCATTTTTGTTTGATTGTAGATATTGTTTAATTTCCTCCCTAATTTCATCTGTGACCCCTTGCTTTCAGGAGGATGTTAATTAATTTCCATATGTTTATGGAGTTTTTGTGGTTTCTTTTTTCATTAATTTCCAATTTCATTGCACTATGGTCAGATATTATGCATGGGATGATTTCAATTCCTTTGCATTTACTTAAGCATGTTCTATGAGCTAGTATGTGGTCTATTTTAGAGCTGTGCAGCTGAGAAGAATGGTATCTGGTTCTAACAGCTTTACAAAGTATTTTACTGAAGTTATAGAAGTAAGGCCTACTTTCCTGAATAGCTTCCACTAAAGTGAGATGGTTAGTTGTATATGTCATCTTGATTAGGCTCAGCTCTGTTAGATTTTTCTGGATATTCTGAGTGTTACTGGTTGAGATTAACATTTAAACTGGTGGACCTGGAATAAAGCAGATGCCTCTCCATAATGTGTGTGGTCCTCATTCAATTATCTGTTAGGCCAAATAGAACAGAAGACTGACCTCTCTTGAGCAAGAAGAAATTCTGGAAGTGTTATGGCTTGTAGTTAGAAGTCCTCCCCAAAGCTTTATGCGCTCCTAGGTGGGATTGTTTTTTAGGGAGTTGGATCTAGGGTATGTGATGCTGGGATTAAGAGTATGTGATATCTGGATTAGTTCCTTAACTGGATTAGCATAACTCTGGGTGTGGCTGGATAGATTTACTGGTGAAGGAAGCTCTACCCTGGGTGTGGATGGCACCAATCAAGAGGCTTGGAGCCTGGATGGAATATAAAGAGACAGAAGGAAGGCAGCCTCACTTCTTCCTGTTTCTTTATGTCCTGCCATGGACTATTTCTCCTCTGCCATGCCGCCCTCCCTTGGAGCCAGCCAACTACAGACTGAAACCTCTACAAACTGTGAACTAATATAAGCTCTTCCTCTTTTAACTTGTGGTTGTCAGGTATTTTGTCCCAGCAATGAGGAAGTAACCAAGACAGCAGGAAATTGCCTTCACTTGAACTACAGGATTCATTCAATCATTCCAAGTTCTTTAGGTTAATAGTCTTGCACTTAAATTGTATCATTGGCTCCTTCTGTATTTCCACCCTGCACATTTGGGGATTTCTAGCCTTCCTTACTATGTGAATCTATACATACTTTTCATTCTGTTTTTCAAGACAAACATGACTGATACACAAGGGATGATAAGTAATGTTTATTTAGCACAGGATATTTGTCAAACATTCTACACATATTAACTCAGAATTTCTAGACAACCCTTGAAGTTAGCACAGATCCAAAGAGGTTAAGGAACTTGCCCAAAGCATCAAATAAATGACAGAACCTGCTTTGAATTAAAGTTTTTGAAGTGTCTTCAAGTGCATGATTCCACAGGAAAAAATTGCATTTCATAAATGACACTTTATGAGTTCTCTGCAATAACCTAATAATGTAATTAAGCCATAAAACTCCTTTATGGAGGACCTTATTATTTCTCCTTTTCTCACTTTCTTAACAGACAAATATCTTTTTCAGTATTGTTGACTAGCATCCTGATAGAATCCATTCCTCTCTCTAGAAAGACCCCAATTTCTCTGCGGATTTACCTCTTTCCCACTTTGTATAAATAGTGCTGGGAGTGAATTTCAGGTCCACCCAACCCTCTAATGATAGAACTTTGAAGGGGCCAGACCTTTCACTTCTATTTCCTCCAAGTGGTAGTGGGTGAGTTCATGATCAATTTCACTAATTGGACGTTCTCTCCCAAGACTTTGAAGTCTCTCCCCAGGGTTGGGTGGACCTGAAAGTGATACAAGGACAAAGGGAACAGTCAGAACTATTTTATAGAACTGACAACTACTCAAACTTTAATGTGATTATTACCTCCTATTCCTTAATTTTTTGTCTTTCAGAGTTCTCTTAGTTTCCTTTGCATATCAAGTCTGTCTCCTAACTTCTTGTCCTCTCTGAGAGGTTTCCAATAACCTCACAATGGACTTCTTTCTGTTTATGTTAGTCAGGGTCAGTTTTTGTTGCCCCTAAGGAAGACACATAGTGATGAGGAATATCACGATAAACTTTCACTGAGAAAGGTGAGATACAAAGTGTGAGGTTCTGTGATGAAGCAGCTAGGTAAGCTATTTTCTATAGTCATCTGAAAAAAAATCAATGAAAGATCAAGTCTGGTAGTTTGGAATAATTTCTGCCATAAATCAATATAAAGGATATAAGGAATTCAAACATCAGGTTAGGGAGGGTCCTTCTGATGGCATTGGGTGACTGAAAGGCAAACAAAAATAGGCTTAAGGTATTAAAGTTTTTAAAACTATATATAAACTCAGGGACTATATACAAATGTATTAAAAGTAACTCATATCTTGTACATACTGAGTTGAGATAGAGCAGAATCAAACAGTATTTAATCACCAACTGACTTGGTGTTAAATGAGTCAGGGTAGGCTTTTTTTAATGCTATGATAAAACAACTCCATAATCTCAGTGACTTAAAACAATAAGTGCTGATTTCTCTCTTGTACTGCATATCCATTGCAGGTTGGTTGGAAGTTCTGCTCTGCCTCAACCTTACTCCAGTAGCCAGGCTGATACAGCAGCCATTATCTGGAGCATTATTGAGCACTGTGGCAGAAGGGTGGAAAGAACTTGTGATCATTTGAGCACTGACTCGTAAAGAGTCTATAGGGAAGTAAGAGACATCACTTTTATTCATATGTCTTTGGCCGAAGCAATTTATATGGTATTTTTTAACTTCAAAGAAACAAGGATATACAGTTCTGCCAAGTACCAAAGTCAGAAATACATGGTAGGTAGCACTAACTACCATCAGAGTTTTGCTATATTTCCTACTTAAAAGATATTGTATTGATTAGGAAAAAATGCACCAAAGACATTAGCCCATCTAAATCCCCAGTGAACCTTTCTTGATAGAAAAGTGATCCATCTCTGGTCTCTGAAAATCTTCCTTTCAAGCTGGTAGATGCCTGCATATGTTCACCTGAGGGAGTTCACATTGAGAAAAATGATAACAGTCTCCTTCCTTCCCTACATCTTTTCATCCATAGACCACTAATGAGACTTCTACTATAGTATGACTCAGAATCCAGAATCAAACTTTAGAAGTAAAATGTACACACACATGAATGGTGGGCAAAAAAATTAATATATTTTAACCATATAGTAGGAAATATCTGTAAGAATGATTTCATGGTCTATTGGACAAGGAATAGTTCAACAAAGTTTTAATTTTAGTGACTGTGGTTTGCACTAGAGAGTCAATATGAAATAAACCAAAGGGAGTGATTGTCACAGCTGTTGTGCCGATTAACATATATAAAAACACATACATAAAAATGCATCCAAGTAGCCAGGAGTGGTGGTGCACATCTGCAATCCAAACACTCTAGCAGGTAGAGAGAGGAGGATCACAAATTCAAGCTCAGCCTGGATAACTTAATAATTTAATAATTGTCTCAAAGTAAAAAATAAAAAGACTCTGAGTTCAATCCCCACTATCAAACCAAACACACACAACAAAACAAAACTAATGAACAAAAATTTTGAGAAAGTTGAATATTAAAAATGTCTAATTGTTTAAATTAATATATATATATATATATGAAATTTGTACCTGCACATGATACACATTGATTCTTTTTTCCCATTCCCCTCTCCTTTCTTCAATTACTTCTGATTTTCTTCAGTTCTTCATATATTCTAGATATTAGTCCTTTGAGGAACAGCTGGCAAAGTTTTTCTCCCACTCTGTGGGTTGTCTTTTCACTCTGTTGGTAATTTCCTTTGCTATGCAAAAGCTTTTTAATGAGATGAGATCCCAGTTGTTGATTCTTTGTTATATTTCCCATGCAATCAGGGTTTTGTTCATAAAGTCTTTGCCTACACCTACGTCTTCAATAGTTCTACCTATTCTCCCAGCAGATTTAGGGTTTCTGTTTTAATATTTAGATATTTAGTCCATTTTGATTTTAATTTAGTGCATGGTGAGAGACATGGGTCTAGTTCTAGTCTTTGACATGTGGAAAGCCAATTTTTCCAGCACCATTAATTAAAGAGGCTCTTTCTTTCAGTGAATGTGATTAGCCCCTTTGTCAAAGATAAGGTGGTTGAGTGTGTTTGGAGTTGTTTCTGCATCTTCTAATCTGTTCAATTAATACTCAAGTCTGATTTCTTCTGTTTTTCTAGTATGATTTTTTTTTTTTATTGTGGTAGCTCTAATATAATTTCAAGTCAGGGGCTGTGATGTTCTCTACCTTGCCTTTGTTGATAAGTCTGCTGTGATTCTCATGGACTTTCCTTTATAGATGATTTCTTTTTTCTAACAACTTTTAATATTCTGTCCTTTTGCTGAATTTCTGGAATTTTATTATATGTCTTGATGTAGATTTATTTTGGTCTAAACTAATTTGAGTTCTCTATGCCTCATTTAACTGTATGTCAAATTCTTTTTCCATAGTTGGGAAATTTTCTGACATTGCTTCTGTGAACAGGTTTTTTAAAAATATAATTTGTGTTGTCTTCTTTTTCACTGACTCTGATCAATCTTATGTTGTTCTTCTTTGCATCATGAATCAATGCAACTGTTGGCTTAGTTTTTCATGCTCCCTTGCTATATTTAAGAAATCTTTCTTTCTGTGATTTTTAACCACAATAATGTCTACTAGATCTCTTATTCTGTCCTCACCTTGGCTTATTCAGCTGCATATACTTTCAGTGGAATTTTTAATCTCCTGGATATCTATTTGAATCTGTTTCATGGATTCCATGTCTTTTCTGTGTTGGGCATTCATGATTTCCATCATTTCCCTAAACTCCTCTATTTTTTTTATCTGTGTCTACTCTAGATTCACTAAGTGCTTCATTTTGATTGTCATCTTTGACTTGTCATCTTTTATCTGAGAGATTATTTTTATCTGATTTTCTCTATAGCCTCATTCATGCTTTTTTTTTTTTTTTTTTTTTTTTTTTTTTTTTTTTTTT